>CAKAJI010000551.1:0-34210 GCA_916610255.1 Lasioglossum lativentre
CTCAAGTTTATCATTGAAAATACCTTATAATATAACGTAATATTCAGTGTATCATTGAAAATACCTTATAATATAACGTAATATACAGTGTATCATTGAAAATACCTTATAACATATCGTAATATGCAGTGTATCATTGAAAATACCTTATGATATAACGTAATATGCAGTGTATCGTTGAAAATACCTGATAACATATCGTAATATGCAGTGTATCATTGAAAATACCTTCTAATATAACGTAATATGCAGTGTATCATTCAAAATACCTTATAATATAACGTAATATGCAGTGTATCATTGAAAATACCTTATAACATATAATAATATGCAGTGTATCATTGAAAATACCTTATAATATAACGTAATATGCAGTGTATCATTGAAAATGCCTTATAATATAACGTAATATGCAGTGTATCATTGAAAATACCTTATGATATAACGTAATATGCAGTGTATCATTGAAAATACCTTATATCATATCGTAATATGCAGTGTATCATTGAAAATACCTTATAATATAACGTAATATGCAGTGTATCATTGAAAATACCTTCTAATATAACGTAATATGCAGTGTATCATTCAAAATACCTTATAATATAACGTAATATGCAGTGTATCATTGAAAATACATTATATCATATCGTAATATGCAGTGTATCATTGAAAATTCCTTATAATATAACGTAATATGAAGTGTATCATTGAAAATACCTTATGATATAACGTAATATGCAGTGTATCGTTGAAAATACCTTATATCATATCGTAATATGCAGTGTATCATTGAAAATACCTTATAATATAACGTAACATGCAGTGTATCATTGAAAATACCTTATAATATAACGTAATATGCAGTGTATCATTGAAAATACCTTATAATATAGCGTAATATGCAGTATATCATTGAAAATACCTTATAATATAGCGTAATATGCAGTGTATCATTGAAAATACCTTGTAATATAACGTAATATGCAATGTATCATTGAAAATACCTTATAATATAAAGTAATATGCAGTGTATCATTGAAAATACCTTATAATATAACGTAATATGCAGTGTATCATTGAAAATACCTTATAATATAACGTAATATGCAGTGTACCATTGAAAATACCTTATAATATAACGTAATATGCAGTGTATCATTGAAAATACCTTATAATATAGCGTAATATGCAGTATATCATTGAAAATACCTTATAATATAGCGTAATATGCAGTGTATCATTGAAAATACCTTATAATATAACGTAATATGCAATGTATCATTGAAAATACCTTATAATATAACGTAATATGCAGTGTATCATTGAAAATACCTTATAATATAACGTAATATGCAGTGTATCATTGAAAATACCTTATAATATAACGTAATATGCAGTGTATCATTGAAAATACCTTATATTATAACGTAATATACAGTGTATCATTGTAAATACCTTATAACATATCGTAATATGCAGTGTATCATTGAAAATACCTTCTAATATAAAGTAATATGCAGTGTATCATTCAAAATACCTTATAATATAACGTAATATGCAGTGTATCATTGAAAATACCTTATATCATATCGTAATATGCAGTGTATCATTGAAAATACCTTATAATATAACGTAATATGAAGTGTATCATTGACAATACCTTATGATATAACGTAATATGCAGTGTATCATTGAAAATACCTTATAATATAGCGTAATATGCAGTGTATCATTGAAAATACCTTCTAATATATCGTAGTTTATCATTGAAAATACCTTATAATATAACGTAATATGCAGTGTATCATTGAAAATACCTTATAATATAACGTAATATGCAGTGTATCATTGAAAATACCTTATAATATAACGTAATATGCAGTGTATCATTGAAAATACCTTCTAATATATCGTAGTTTATCATTGAAAATACCTTCTAATATATCGTAGTTTATCATTGAAAATACCTTATAATATAACGTAATATTCAGTGTATCATTGAAAATACCTTATAATATAACGTAATATACAGTGTATCATTGAAAATACCTTATAACATATCGTAATATGCAGTGTATCATTGAAAATACCTTCTAATATAACGTAATATGCAGTGTATCATTCAAAATACCTTATAATATAACGTAATATGCAGTGTATCATTGAAAATACCTTATATCATATCGTAATATGCAGTGTATCATTGAAAATACCTTATAATATAACGTAATATGCAGTGTATCATTGAAAATACCTTATAATATAACGTAATATGCAGTGTATCATTGAAAATACCTTATGATATAACGTAATATGCAGTGTATCATTGAAAATACCTTATGATATAACGTAATATGCAGTGTATCTTTGAAAATACCTTATATCATATCGTAATTTGCAGTGTATCATTGAAAATACCTTATAATATAACGTATTATGCAGTGTATCATTGAAAATACCTTATAACATATCCTACTATGCAGTGTATCGTTGAAAATACCTTATATCATATCGTAATATGCAGTGTATCATTGAAAATACCTTATAATATAACGTAATATGCAGTGTATCATTGAAAATACCTTATAACATATAATAATATGCAGTGTATCATTCAAAATACCTTATAATATAACGTAATATGCAGTGTATCATTGAAAATACCTTATATCATATCGTAATATGCAGTGTATCATTGAAAATTCCTTATAATATAACGTAATATGAAGTGTATCATTGAAAATACCTTATGATATAACGTAATATGCAGTGTATCGTTGAAAATACCTTATATCATATCGTAATATGCAGTGTATCATTGAAAATACCTTATAATATAACGTAATATGCAGTGTATCATTGAAAATACCTTATGATATAACGTAATATGCAGTGTATCATTGAAAATACCTTATAATATAACGTAATATGCAGTGTATCATTGAAAATACCTTCTAATATATCGTAGTTTATCATTGAAAATACCTTCTAATATATCGTAGTTTATCATTGAAAATACCTTATAATATAACGTAATATTCAGTGTATCATTGAAAATACCTTATAATATAACGTAATATACAGTGTATCATTGAAAATACCTTATAACATATCGTAATATGCAGTGTATCATTGAAAATACCTTCTAATATAACGTAATATGCAGTGTATCATTGAAAATACCTTATAATATAACGTAATATGCAGTGTGTCATTGAAAATACCTTATAATATAACGTAATATGCAGTGTATCATTGAAAATACCTTCTAATATATCGTAGTTTATCATTGAAAATACCTTATAATATAACGTAATATGCAGTGTATCATTGAAAATACCTTATAATATAACGTAATATACAGTGTATCATTGAAAATACCTTATAACATATCGTAATATGCAGTGTATCATTGAAAATACCTTATAACATATCCTAATATGCAGTGTATCATTGAAAATACCTTATAATATAACGTAATATGCAGTGTATCATTGAAAATACCTTATAATATAACGTAATATGCAGTGTATCATTGAAAATACCTTATGATATAACGTAATATGCAGTGTATCATTGAAAATACCTTATAATATAACGTAATATGCAGTGTATCATTGAAAATACCTTGCAATATAACGTAATATGCAGTGTATCATTGAAAATACCTTCTAATATAACGTAATATGCAGTGTATCATTCAAAATACCTTATAATATAACGTAATATGCAGTGTATCATTGAAAATACCTTATATCATATCGTAATATGCAGTGTATCATTGAAAATACCTTATAATATAGCGTAATATGAAATGTATCATTGAAAATACCTTATAATATAAAGTAATATGCAGTGTATCATTGAAAATACCTTATAATATAACGTAATATGCAGTGTATCATTGAAAATACCTTATAATATAACGTAATATGCAGTGTATCATTGAAAATACCTTCTAATATATCGTAGTTTATCATTGAAAATACCTTCTAATATATCGTAGTTTATCATTGAAAATACCTTATAATATAACGTAATATTCAGTGTATCATTGAAAATACCTTATAATATAACGTAATATACAGTGTATCATTGAAAATACCTTATAACATATCGTAATATGCAGTGTATCATTGAAAATACCTTCTAATATAACGTAATATGCAGTGTATCATTCAAAATACCTTATAATATAACGTAATATGCAGTGTATCATTGAAAATACCTTATATCATATCGTAATATGCAGTGTATCATTGAAAATACCTTATAATATAACGTAATATGCAGTGTATCGTTGAAAATACCTTATATCATATCGTAATATGCAGTGTATCATGGAAAATACCTTATAATATAACGTAATATGCAGTGTATCATTGAAAATACCTTATGATATAACGTAATATGCAGTGTATCTTTGAAAATACCTTACATCATATCGTAATTTGCAGTGTATCATTGAAAATACCTTATAATATAACGTATTATGCAGCGTATCATTGAAAATACCTTATAACATATCCTACTATGCAGTGTATCATTGAAAATACCTTATAATATAACGTAATATGCAGTGTATCATTGAAAATACCTTATGATATAACGTAATATGCAGTGTATCTTTGAAAATACCTTACATCATATCGTAATTTGCAGTGTATCATTGAAAATACCTTATAATATAACGTATTATGCAGTGTATCATTGAAAATACCTTATAATATAACGTAATATGCAGTGTATCATTGAAAACACCTTATAATATAACGTAACATGCAGTGTATCATTGAAAATACCTTATAATATAACGTAATATGCAGTGTATCATTGAAAATACCTTATAATATAACGTAACATGCAGTGTATCATTGAAAATACCTTATAATATAACGTAATATGCAGTGTATCATTGAAAATACCTTATAATATAGCGTAATATGCAGTATATCATTGAAAATACCTTCTAATATATCGTAGTTTATCATTGAAAATACCTTCTAATATATCGTAGTTTATCATTGAAAATACCTTATAATATAACGTAATATGCAGTGTATCATTGAAAATACCTTGCAATATAACGTAATATGCAGTGTATCATTGAAAATACCTTCTAATATAACGTAATATGCAGTGTATCATTCAAAATACCTTATAATATAACGTAATATGCAGTGTATCATTGAAAATACCTTATATCATATCGTAATATGCAGTGTATCATTGAAAATACCTTATAATATAGCGTAATATGAAATGTATCATTGAAAAT
Organism: Lasioglossum lativentre; assembly: GCA_916610255.1. Taxonomy (NCBI): domain Eukaryota; kingdom Metazoa; phylum Arthropoda; class Insecta; order Hymenoptera; family Halictidae; genus Lasioglossum; species Lasioglossum lativentre. The sequence continues at coordinate 5,282 of CAKAJI010000551.1, forward strand.
ACCTTATAATATAAAGTAATATGCAGTGTATCATTGAAAATACCTTATAATATAACGTAATATGCAGTGTATCATTGAAAATACCTTATAATATAACGTAATATGCAGTGTATCATTGAAAATACCTTCTAATATATCGTAGTTTATCATTGAAAATACCTTCTAATATATCGTAGTTTATCATTGAAAATACCTTATAATATAACGTAATATTCAGTGTATCATTGAAAATACCTTATAATATAACGTAATATGCAGTGTATCATTGAAAATACCTTATAACATATCGTAATATGCAGTGTATCATTGAAAATACCTTCTAATATAACGTAATATGCAGTGTATCATTCAAAATACCTTATAATATAACGTAATATGCAGTGTATCATTGAAAATACCTTATATCATATCGTAATATGCAGTGTATCATTGAAAATACCTTATAATATAACGTAATATGCAGTGTATCGTTGAAAATACCTTATATCATATCGTAATATGCAGTGTATCATGGAAAATACCTTATAATATAACGTAATATGCAGTGTATCATTGAAAATACCTTATGATATAACGTAATATGCAGTGTATCTTTGAAAATACCTTACATCATATCGTAATTTGCAGTGTATCATTGAAAATACCTTATAATATAACGTATTATGCAGTGTATCATTGAAAATACCTTATAACATATCCTACTATGCAGTGTATCATTGAAAATACCTTATAATATAACGTAATATGCAGTGTATCATTGAAAATACCTTATGATATAACGTAATATGCAGTGTATCTTTGAAAATACCTTATATCATATCGTAATTTGCAGTGTATCATTGAAAATACCTTATAATATAACGTATTATGCAGTGTATCATTGAAAATACCTTATAATATAACGTAATATGCAGTGTATCATTGAAAACACCTTATAATATAACGTAACATGCAGTGTATCATTGAAAATACCTTATAATATAACGTAATATGCAGTGTATCATTGAAAATACCTTATAATATAACGTAACATGCAGTGTATCATTGAAAATACCTTATAATATAACGTAATATGCAGTGTATCATTGAAAATACCTTATAATATAGCGTAATATGCAGTGTATCATTGAAAATACCTTATAATATAACGTAATATACAGTGTATCATTGAGAATACCTTATAACATATCGTAATATGCAGTGTATCATTGAAAATACCTTCTAATATAACGTAATATGCAGTTTATCGTTGAAAATACCTTATAATATAGCGTAATATGCAGTGTATCATTGAAAATACCTTATAATATAACGTAATATGCAGTGTATCATTCAAAATACCTTATAATATAACGTAATATGCAGTGTATCATTGAAAATACCTTATATCATATCGTAATATGCAGTGTATCATTGAAAATACCTTATAATATAGCGTAATATGAAATGTATCATTGAAAATACCTTATAATATAAAGTAATATGCAGTGTATCATTGAAAATACCTTATAATATAACGTAATATGCAGTGTATCATTGAAAATACCTTATAATATAACGTAATATGCAGTGTATCATTGAAAATACCTTCTAATATATCGTAGTTTATCATTGAAAATACCTTCTAATATATCGTAGTTTATCATTGAAAATACCTTATAATATAACGTAATATTCAGTGTATCATTGAAAATACCTTATAATATAACGTAATATACAGTGTATCATTGAAAATACCTTATAACATATCGTAATATGCAGTGTATCATTGAAAATACCTTCTAATATAACGTAATATGCAGTGTATCATTCAAAATACCTTATAATATAACGTAATATGCAGTGTATCATTGAAAATACCTTATATCATATCGTAATATGCAGTGTATCATTGAAAATACCTTATAATATATCGTAATATGCAGTGTATCGTTGAAAATACCTTATATCATATCGTAATATGCAGTGTATCATGGAAAATACCTTATAATATAACGTAATATGCAGTGTATCATTGAAAATACCTTATGATATAACGTAATATGCAGTGTATCTTTGAAAATACCTTACATCATATCGTAATTTGCAGTGTATCATTGAAAATACCTTATAATATAACGTATTATGCAGTGTATCATTGAAAATACCTTATAACATATCCTACTATGCAGTGTATCATTGAAAATACCTTATAATATAACGTAATATGCAGTGTATCATTGAAAATACCTTATGATATAACGTAATATGCAGTGTATCTTTGAAAATACCTTACATCATATCGTAATTTGCAGTGTATCATTGAAAATACCTTATAATATAACGTATTATGCAGTGTATCATTGAAAATACCTTATAATATAACGTAATATGCAGTGTATCATTGAAAACACCTTATAATATAACGTAACATGCAGTGTATCATTGAAAATACCTTATAATATAACGTAATATGCAGTGTATCATTGAAAATACCTTATAATATAACGTAACATGCAGTGTATCATTGAAAATACCTTATAATATAACGTAATATGCAGTGTATCATTGAAAATACCTTATAATATAGCGTAATATGCAGTATATCATTGAAAATACCTTCTAATATATCGTAGTTTATCATTGAAAATACCTTCTAATATATCGTAGTTTATCATTGAAAATACCTTATAATATAACGTAATATTCAGTGTGTCATTGAAAATACCTTATAATATAACGTAATATACAGTGTATCATTGAGAATACCTTATAACATATCGTAATATGCAGTGTATCATTGAAAATACCTTCTAATATAACGTAATATGCAGTTTATCGTTGAAAATACCTTATAATATAGCGTAATATGCAGTGTATCATTGAAAATACCTTATAATATAACGTAATATGCAGTGTATCATTGAAAATACCTTATAATATAACGTAACATGCAGTGTATCATTGAAAATACCTTATAATATAACGTAATATGCAGTGTATCGTTGAAAATACCTTATAATATAGCGTAATATGCAGTATATCATTGAAAATACCTTATAATATAGCGTAATATGCAGTGTATCATTGAAAATACCTTATAATATAACGTAATATGCAATGTATCATTGAAAATACCTTATAATATAAAGTAATATGCAGTGTATCATTGAAAATACCTTATAATATAACGTAATATGCAGTGTATCATTGAAAATACCTTATTATATAACGTAATATGCAGTGTATCATTGAAAATACCTTCTAATATATCGTAGTTTATCATTGAAAATACCTTCTAATATATCGTAGTTTATCATTGAAAATACCTTATAATATAACGTAATATTCAGTGTATCATTGAAAATACCTTATAATATAACGTAATATGCAGTTTGTCATTGAAAATACCATATAATATAACGTAATATGCAGTGTATCATTGAAAATACCTTCTAATATATCGTAGTTTATCATTGAAAATACCTTATAATATAACGTAATATGCAGTGTATCATTGAAAATACCTTATAATATAACGTAATATGCAGTGTATCATTCAAAATACCTTATAATATAACGTAATATGCAGTGTATCATTGAAAATACCTTATAACATATCCTAATATGCAGTGTATCATTGAAAATACCTTCTAATATATCGTAGTTTATCATTGAAAATACCTTCTAATATATCGTAGTTTATCATTGAAAATACCTTATAATATAACGTAATATTCAGTGTATCATTGAAAATACCTTATAATATAACGTAATATGCAGTGTATCATTGAAAATACCTTATAATATAACGTAATATGCAGTGTATCATTGAAAATACCTTATGATATAACGTAATATGCAGTGTATCTTTGAAAATACCTTATATCATATCGTATTATGCAGTGTATCATTGAAAATACCTTATAACATATCCTACTATGCAGTGTATCATTGAAAATACCTTATAATATAACGTAATATGCAGTGTATCATTGAAAATACCTTATAATATAACGTAATATGCATTGTATCATTGAAAATACCTTATGATATAACGTAATATGCAGTGTATCTTTGAAAATACCTTATATCATATCGTATTATGCAGTGTATCATTGAAAATACCTTATAACATATCCTACTATGCAGTGTATCATTGAAAATACCTTATAATATAACGTAATATGCAGTGTATCATTGAAAATACCTTATAATATAGCGTAATATGCAGTATATCATTGAAAATACCTTATAATATAACGTAATATGCAGTGTATCATTGAAAATACCTTATAATATAACGTAACATGCAGTGTATCATTGAAAATACCTTATAATATAACGTAATATGCAGTGTATCATTGAAAATACCTTATAATATAACGTAATATGCAGTGTATCATTGAAAATACCTTATAATATAACGTAATATGCAGTGTATCATTGAAAATACCTTATGATATAACGTAATATGCAGTGTATCTTTGAAAATACCTTATATCATATCGTATTATGCAGTGTATCATTGAAAATACCTTATAACATATCCTACTATGCAGTGTATCATTGAAAATACCTTATAATATAACGTAATATGCAGTGTATCATTGAAAATACCTTATAATATAGCGTAATATGCAGTATATCATTGAAAATACCTTATAATATAACGTAATATGCAGTGTATCATTGAAAATACCTTATAATATAACGTAACATGCAGTGTATCATTGAAAATACCTTATAATATAACGTAATATGCAGTGTATCATTGAAAATACCTTATAATATAACGTAATATGCAGTGTATCATTGAAAATACCTTATAATATAGCGTAATATGCAGTATATCATTGAAAATACCTTATAATATAGCGTAATATGCAGTGTATCATTGAAAATACCTTATAATATAACGTAATATGCAATGTATCATTGAAAATACCTTATAATATAAAGTAATATGCAGTGTATCATTGAAAATACCTTATAATATAACGTAATATGCAGTGTATCATTGAAAATACCTTATAATATAACGTAATATGCAGTGTATCATTGAAAATACCTTCTAATATATCGTAGTTTATCATTGAAAATACCTTCTAATATATCGTAGTTTATCATTGAAAATACCTTATAATATAACGTAATATTCAGTGTATCATTGAAAATACCTTACAATATAACGTAATATACAGTGTATCATTGAAAATACCTTATAACATATCGTAATATGCAGTGTATCATTGAAAATACCTTCTAATATAACGTAATATGCAGTGTATCATTGAATATACCTTATAATATAACGTAATATGCAGTGTATCATTGAAAATACCTTATAATATAACGTAATATGCAGTGTATCATTGAATATACCTTCTAATATATCGTAGTTTATCATTGAAAATACCTTATAATATAACGTAATATGCAGTGTATCTTTGAAAATACCTTATATCATATCGTAATATGCAGTGTATCATTGAAAATACCTTATAATATAACGTAATATGCAGTGTATCATTGAAAATACCTTATATCATATCGTAATATGCAGTGTATCATTGAAAATACCTTATAATATAACGTAATATGCAGTGTATCATTGAAAATACCTTATGATATAACGTAATATGCAGTGTATCTTTGAAAATACCTTATATCATATCGTAATTTGCAGTGTATCATTGAAAATACCTTATAATATAACGTATTATGCAGTGTATCATTGAAAATACCTTATAACATATCCTACTATGCAGTGTATCATTGAAAATACCTTATAATATAACGTAATATGCAGTGTATCATTGAAAATACCTTATAATATAACGTAATATGCAGTGTATCATTGAAAATACCTTATAATATAACGTAATATGCAGTGTATCATTGAAAATACCTTATAATATAGCGTAATATGCAGTATATCATTGAAAATACCTTATAATATAGCGTAATATGCAGTGTATCATTGAAAATACCTTATAATATAACGTAATATGCAATGTATCATTGAAAATACCTTATAATATAACGTAATATGCAGTGTATCATTGAAAATACCTTATGATATAACGTAATATGCAGTGTATCATTGAAAATACCTTATAATATAACGTAATATGCAGTGTATCATTGAAAATACCTTCTAATATATCGTAGTTTATCATTGAAAAAACCTTATAATATAACGTAATATGCAGTGTATCATTGAAAATACCTTCTAATATAACGTAATATGCAGTGTATCATTCAAAATACCTTATAATATAACGTAATATGCAGTGTATCATTGAAAATACCTTATAATATAACGTAATATGCAGTGTATCATTGAAAATACCTTCTAATATAACGTAATATGCAGTGTATCATTCAAAATACCTTATAATATAACGTAATATGCAGTGTATCATTGAAAATACCTTATATCATATCGTAATATGCAGTGTATCATTGAAAATACCTTATAATATAACGTAACATGCAGTGTATCATTGAAAATACCTTATAATATAACGTAATATGCAGTGTATCATTGAAAATACCTTATAATATAGCGTAATATGCAGTATATCATTGAAAATACCTTATAATATAGCGTAATATGCAGTGTATCATTGAAAATACCTTATAATATAACGTAATATGCAATGTATCATTGAAAATACCTTATAATATAACGTAATATGCAGTTTGTCATTGAAAATACCTTATAATATAACGTAATATGCAGTGTATCATTGAAAATACCTTCTAATATATCGTAGTTTATCATTGAAAATACCTTATAATATAACGTAATATGCAGTGTATCATTGAAAATACCTTATAATATAACGTAATATACAGTGTATCATTGAAAATACCTTATAACATATCGTAATATGCAGTGTATCATTGAAAATACCTTATAACATATCCTAATATGCAGTGTATCATTGAAAATACCTTATAATATAACGTAATATGCAGTGTATCATTGAAAATACCTTATAATATATCGTAATATGCAGTGTATCATTGAAAATACCTTCTAATATAACGTAATATGCAGTGTATCATTGAAAATACCTTATAATATAACGTAATATGCAGTTTGTCATTGAAAATACCTTATAATATAACGTAATATGCAGTGTATCATTGAAAATACCTTCTAATATATCGTAGTTTATCATTGAAAATACCTTATAATATAACGTAATATGCAGTGTATCATTGAAAATACCTTATAATATAACGTAATATGCAGTGTATCATTGAAAATACCTTATAATATAACGTAATATGCAGTTTGTCATTGAAAATACCTTATAATATAACGTAATATGCAGTGTATCATTGAAAATACCTTCTAATATATCGTAGTTTATCATTGAAAATACCTTATAATATAACGTAATATGCAGTGTATCATTGAAAATACCTTATAATATAACGTAATATACAGTGTATCATTGAAAATACCTTATAACATATCGTAATATGCAGTGTATCATTGAAAATACCTTATAACATATCCTAATATGCAGTGTATCATTGAAAATACCTTATAATATAACGTAATATGCAGTGTATCATTGAAAATATCTTATAATATATCGTAATATGCAGTGTATCATTGAAAATACATTCTAATATAACGTAATATGCAGTGTATCATTGAAAATACCTTATAATATAACGTAATATGCAGTGTGTCATTGAAAATACCTAATAATATAACGTAATATGGAGTGTATCATTGAAAATACCTTATAATATAACGTAATATGCAGTGTATCATTGAAAATACCTTATGATATAACGTAATATGCAGTGTATCATTGAAAATACCTTATAATATAACGTAATATGCAGTGTATCATTGAAAATACCTTGCAATATATAGTAGTTTATCATTGAAAAAACCTTATAATATAACGTAATATGCAGTGTATCATTAAAAATACCTTATAATATAACGTAACATGCAGTGTATCATTGAAAATACCTTATAATATAACGTAATATGCAGTGAATCATTGAAAATACCTTATAATATAACGTAACATGCAGTGTATCATTGAAAATACCTTCTAATATAACGTAATATGCAGTGTATCATTGAAAATACCTTATAATATAACGTAATATGCAGTGTGTCATTGAAAATACCTTATAATATAACGTAATATGCAGTGTATCATTGAAAATACCTTCTAATATATCGTAGTTTATCATTGAAAATACCTTATAATATAACGTAATATGCAGTGTATCATTGAAAATACCTTATAATATAACGTAATATACAGTGTATCATTGAAAATACCTTATAACATATCGTAATATGCAGTGTATCATTGAAAATACCTTATAACATATCCTAATATGCAGTGTATCATTGAAAATACCTTATAATATAACGTAATATGCAGTGTATCATTGAAAATACCTTATAATATAACGTAATATGCAGTGTATCATTGAAAATACCTTATGATATAACGTAATATGCAGTGTATCATTGAAAATACCTTATAATATAACGTAATATGCAGTGTATCATTGAAAATACCTTCTAATATATCGTAGTTTATCATTGAAAAAACCTTATAATATAACGTAATATGCAGTGTATCATTGAAAATACCTTCTAATATAACGTAATATGCAGTGTATCATTCAAAATACCTTATAATATAACGTAATATGCAGTGTATCATTGAAAATACATTATATCATATCGTAATATGCAGTGTATCATTGAAAATACCTTATAATATAGCGTAATATGCAATGTATCATTGAAAATACCTTATAATATAAAGTAATATGCAGTGTATCATTGAAAATACCTTATAATATAACGTAATATGCAGTGTATCATTGAAAATACCTTATAATATAACGTAATATGCAGTGTATCATTGAAAATACCTTCTAATATAACGTAATATGCAGTGTATCATTCAAAATACCTTATAATATAACGTAATATGCAGTGTATCATTGAAAATACCTTATATCATATCGTAATATGCTGTGTATCATTGAAAATACCTTATAATATAACGTAACATGCAGTGTATCATTGAAAATACCTTATAATATAACGTAATATGCAGTGTATCATTGAAAATACCTTATAATATAACGTAATATGCAGTGTATCATTGAAAATACCTTCTAATATATCGTAGTTTATCATTGAAAATACCTTATAATATAACGTAATATGCAGTGTATCATTGAAAATACCTTATAATATAACGTAATATACAGTGTATCATTGAAAATACCTTATAACATATCGTAATATGCAGTGTATCATTGAAAATACCTTATAACATATCCTAATATGCAGTGTATCATTGAAAATACCTTATAATATAACGTAATATGCAGTGTATCATTGAAAATACCTTATAATATATCGTAATATGCAGTGTATCATTGAAAATACCTTCTAATATAACGTAATATGCAGTGTATCATTGAAAATACCTTATAATATAACGTAATATGCAGTGTGTCATTGAAAATACCTTATAATATAACGTAATATGCAGTGTATCATTGAAAATACCTTATAATATAACGTAATATGCAGTGTATCATTGAAAATACCGTATGATATAACGTAATATGCAGTGTATCATTGAAAATACCTTATAATATAACGTAATATGCAGTGTATCATTGAAAATACCTTGCAATATATAGTAGTTTATCATTGAAAAAACCTTATAATATAACGTAATATGCAGTGTATCATTAAAAATACCTTATAATATAACGTAACATGCAGTGTATCATTGAAAATTCCTTATAATATAACGTAATATGCAGTGTATCATTGAAAATACCTTATAATATAACGTAACATGCAGTGTATCATTGAAAATACCTTATAATATAACGTAATATGCAGTGTATCATTGAAAATACCTTATAATATAGCGTAATATGCAGTATATCATTGAAAATACCTTATAATATAGCGTAATATGCAGTGTATCATTGAAAATACCTTATAATATAACGTAATATGCAATGTATCATTGAAAATACCTTATAATATAAAGTAATATGCAGTGTATCATTGAAAATACCTTATAATATAACGTAATATGCAGTGTATCATTGAAAATACCTTCTAATATATCGTAGTTTATCATTGAAAATACCTTCTAATATATCGTAGTTTATCATTGAAAATACCTTATAATATAACGTAATATTCAGTGTATCATTGAAAATACCTTATAATATAACGTAATATACAGTGTATCATTGAAAATACCTTATAACATATCGTAATATGCAGTGTATCATTGAAAATACCTTCTAATATAACGTAATATGCAGTGTATCATTGAAAATACCTTATAATATAACGTAATATGCAGTGTGTCATTGAAAATACCTTATAATATAACGTAATATGCAGTGTATCATTGAAAATACCTTCTAATATATCGTAGTTTATCATTGAAAATACCTTATAATATAACGTAATATGCAGTGTATCATTGAAAATACCTTATAACATAACGTAATATACAGTGTATCATTGAAAATACCTTATAACATATCGTAATATGCAGTGTATCATTGAAAATACCTTATAACATATCCTAATATGCAGTGTATCATTGAAAATACCTTATAATATAACGTAATATGCAGTGTATCATTGAAAATACCTTCTAATATATCGTAGTTTATCATTGAAAATACCTTATAATATAACGTAATATGCAGTGTATCATTGAAAATACCTTATAATATAACGTAATATACAGTGTATCATTGAAAATACCTTATAACATATCGTAATATGCAGTGTATCATTGAAAATACCTTATAACATATCCTAATATGCAGTGTATCATTGAAAATACCTTATAATATAACGTAATATGCAGTGTATCATTGAAAATACCTTATAATATATCGTAATATGCAGTGTATCATTGAAAATACCTTCTAATATAACGTAATATGCAGTGTATCATTGAAAATACCTTATAATATAACGTAATATGCAGTGTGTCATTGAAAATACCTTATAATATAACGTAATATGCAGTGTATCATTGAAAATACCTTATAATATAACGTAATATGCAGTGTATCATTGAAAATACCTTATGATATAACGTAATATGCAGTGTATCATTGAAAATACCTTATAATATAACGTAATATGCAGTGTATCATTGAAAATACCTTGCAATATATAGTAGTTTATCATTGAAAAAACCTTATAATATAACGTAATATGCAGTGTATCATTAAAAATACCTTATAATATAACGTAACATGCAGTGTATCATTGAAAATACCTTATAATATAGCGTAATATGCAGTATATCATTGAAAATACCTTATAATATAGCGTAATATGCAGTGTATCATTGAAAATACCTTGTAATATAACGTAATATGCAATGTATCATTGAAAATACCTTATAATATAAAGTAATATGCAGTGTATCATTGAAAATACCTTATAATATAACGTAATATACAGTGTATCATTGAAAATACCTTATAACATATCGTAATATGCAGTGTATCATTGAAAATACCTTCTAATATAACGTAATATGCAGTGTATCATTGAAAATACCTTATAATATAACGTAATATGCAGTGTGTCATTGAAAATACCTTATAATATAACGTAATATGCAGTGTATCATTGAAAATACCTTCTAATATATCGTAGTTTATCATTGAAAATACCTTATAATATAACGTAATATGCAGTGTATCATTGAAAATACCTTATAATATAACGTAATATACAGTGTATCATTGAAAATACCTTATAACATATCGTAATATGCAGTGTATCATTGAAAATACCTTATAACATATCCTAATATGCAGTGTATCATTGAAAATACCTTATAATATAACGTAATATGCAGTGTATCATTGAAAATACCTTATAATATAACGTAATATGCAGTGTATCATTGAAAATACCTTATGATATAACGTAATATGCAGTGTATCATTGAAAATACCTTATAACATATCGTAATATGCAGTGTATCATTGAAAATACCTTCTAATATAACGTAATATGCAGTGTATCATTGAAAATACCTTATAATATAACGTAATATGCAGTTTGTCATTGAAAATACCTTATAATATAACGTAATATGCAGTGTATCATCGAAAATACCTTCTAATATATCGTAGTTTATCATTGAAAATACCTTATAATATAACGTAATATGCAGTGTATCATTGAAAATACCTTCTAATATAACGTAATATGCAGTGTATCATTGAAAATACCTTATATCATATCGTAATATGCAGTGTATCATTGAAAATACCTTATAATATAGCGTAATATGCAATGTATCATTGAAAATACCTTATAATATAAAGTAATATGCAGTGTATCATTGAAAATACCTTATAATATAACGTAATATGCAGTGTATCATTGAAAATACCTTATAATATAACGTAATATGCAGTGTATCATTGAAAATACCTTCTAATATATCGTAGTTTATCATTGAAAATACCTTCTAATATATCGTAGTTTATCATTGAAATTACCTTATAATATAACGTAATATTCAGTGTATCATTAAAAATACCTTATAATATAACGTAACATGCAGTGTATCATTGAAAATACCTTATAATATAACGTAATATGCAGTGTATCATTGAAAATACCTTATAATATAACGTAACATGCAGTGTATCATTGAAAATACCTTATAATATAACGTAATATGCAGTGTATCATTGAAAATACCTTATAATATAGCGTAATATGCAGTATATCATTGAAAATACCTTATGATATAACGTAATATGCAGTGTATCATTGAAAATACCTTATAATATAACGTAATATGCAGTGTATCATTGAAAATACCTTGCAATATATAGTAGTTTATCATTGAAAAAACCTTATAATATAACGTAATATGCAGTGTATCATTGAAAATACCTTATAATATAGCGTAATATGCAGTATATCATTGAAAATACCTTATAATATAGCGTAATATGCAGTGTATCATTGAAAATACCTTGTAATATAACGTAATATGCAATGTATCATTGAAAATACCTTATAATATAAAGTAATATGCAGTGTATCATTGAAAATACCTTATAATATAACGTAATATACAGTGTATCATTGAAAATACCTTATAACATATCGTAATATGCAGTGTATCATTGAAAATACCTTCTAATATAACGTAATATGCAGTGTATCATTGAAAATACCTTATAATATAACGTAATATGCAGTGTGTCATTGAAAATACCTTATAATATAACGTAATATGCAGTGTATCATTGAAAATACCTTCTAATATATCGTAGTTTATCATTGAAAATACCTTATAATATAACGTAATATGCAGTGTATCATTGAAAATACCTTATAATATAACGTAATATACAGTGTATCATTGAAAATACCTTATAACATATCGTAATATGCAGTGTATCATTGAAAATACCTTATAACATATCCTAATATGCAGTGTATCATTGAAAATACCTTATAATATAACGTAATATGCAGTGTATCATTGAAAATACCTTATAATATAACGTAATATGCAGTGTATCATTGAAAATACCTTATGATATAACGTAATATGCAGTGTATCATTGAAAATACCTTATAACATATCGTAATATGCAGTGTATCATTGAAAATACCTTCTAATATAACGTAATATGCAGTGTATCATTGAAAATACCTTATAATATAACGTAATATGCAGTTTGTCATTGAAAATACCTTATAATATAACGTAATATGCAGTGTATCATCGAAAATACCTTCTAATATATCGTAGTTTATCATTGAAAATACCTTATAATATAACGTAATATGCAGTGTATCATTGAAAATACCTTATAATATAACGTAATATACAGTGTATCATTGAAAATACCTTATAACATATCGTAATATGCAGTGTATCATTGAAAATACCTTATAACATATCCTAATATGCAGTGTATCATTGAAAATACCTTATAATATAACGTAATATGCAGTGTATCATTGAAAATACCTTATAATATATCGTAATATGCAGTGTATCATTGAAAATACCTTCTAATATAACGTAATATGCAGTGTATCATTGAAAATACCTTATAATATAACGTAATATGCAGTGTGTCATTGAAAATACCTTATAATATAACGTAATATGCAGTGTATCATTGAAAATACCTTCTAATATATCGTAGTTTATCATTGAAAATACCTTCTAATATATCGTAGTTTATCATTGAAAATACCTTCTAATATAACGTAATATGCAGTGTATCATTCAAAATACCTTATAATATAACGTAATATGCAGTGTATCATTGAAAATACCTTATATCATATCGTAATATGCAGTGTATCATTGAAAATACCTTATAATATAGCGTAATATGCAATGTATCATTGAAAATACCTTATAATATAAAGTAATATGCAGTGTATCATTGAAAATACCTTATAATATAACGTAATATGCAGTGTATCATTGAAAATACCTTATAATATAACGTAATATGCAGTGTATCATTGAAAATACCTTCTAATATATCGTAGTTTATCATTGAAAATACCTTCTAATATATCGTAGTTTATCATTGAAAATACCTTATAATATAACGTAATATTCAGTGTATCATTAAAAATACCTTATAATATAACGTAACATGCAGTGTATCATTGAAAATACCTTATAATATAACGTAATATGCAGTGTATCATTGAAAATACCTTATAATATAACGTAACATGCAGTGTATCATTGAAAATACCTTATAATATAACGTAATATGCAGTGTATCATTGAAAATACCTTATAATATAACGTAATATGCAGTGTATCATTGAAAATACCTTCTAATATATCGTAGTTTATCATTGAAAATTCCTTATAATATAACGTAATATGCAGTGTATCATTGAAAATACCTTCTAATATATCGTAGTTTATCATTGAAAATACCTTATAACATATCGTACTATGCAGTGTATCATTGAAAATACCTTATAACATATCCTAATATGCAGTGTATCATTGAAAATACCTTATAATATAACGTAATATGCAGTGTATCATTGAAAATACCTTATAATATAACGTAATATGCAGTGTATCATTGAAAATACCATATGATATAACGTAATATGCAGTGTATCATTGAAAATACCTTATAATATAACGTAATATGCAGTGAATCATTGAAAATACCTTCTAATATATCGTAGTTTATCATTGAAAAAACCTTATAATATAACGTAATATGCAGTGTATCATTGAAAATACCTTCTAATATATCGTAGTTTATCATTGAAAATACCTTCTAATATATCGTAGTTTATCATTGAAAATACCTTATAATATAACGTAATATTCAGTGTATCATTGAAAATACCTTATAATATAACGTAATATACAGTGTATCATTGAAAATACCTTATATCATATCGTAATATGCAGTGTATCATTGAAAATACCTTATAATATAACGTAATATGCAGTGTATCATTGAAAATACCTTATGATATAACGTAATATGCAGTGTATCATTGAAAATACCTTATAATATAACGTAATATGCAGTGAATCATTGAAAATACCTTCTAATATATCGTAGTTTATCATTGAAAAAACCTTATAATATAACGTAATATGCAGTGTATCATTGAAAATACCTTCTAATATAACGTAATATGCAGTGTATCATTCAAAATACCTTATAATATAACGTAATATGCAGTGTATCATTGAAAATACCTTATATCATATCGTAATATGCAGTGTATCATTGAAAATACCTTATAATATAGCGTAATATGCAATGTATCATTGAAAATACCTTATAATATAAAGTAATATGCAGTGTATCATTGAAAATACCTTATAATATAACGTAATATGCAGTGTATCATTGAAAATACCTTATAATATAACGTAATATGCAGTGTATCATTGAAAATACCTTCTAATATAACGTAATATGCAGTGTATCATTCAAAATACCTTATAATATAACGTAACATGCAGTGTATCATTGAAAATACCTTATATCATATCGTAATATGCAGTGTATCATTGAAAATACCTTATAATATAACGTAACATGCAGTGTATCATTGAAAATACCTTATAATATAACGTAATATGCAGTGTATCATTGAAAATACCTTATAATATAGCGTAATATGCAGTATATCATTGAAAATACCTTATAATATAGCGTAATATGCAGTGTATCATTGAAAATACCTTATAATATAACGTAATATGCAATGTATCATTGAAAATACCTTATAATATAAAGTAATATGAAGTGTATCATTGAAAATACCTTATAATATAACGTAATATGCAGTGTATCATTGAAAATACCTTATAATATAACGTAATATGCAGTGTATCATTGAAAATACCTTCTAATATATCGTAGTTTATCATTGAAAATACCTTCTAATATATCGTAGTTTATCATTGAAAATACCTTATAATATAACGTAATATTCAGTGTATCATTGAAAATACCTTATAATATAACGTAATATACAGTGTATCATTGAAAATACCTTATAACATATCGTAATATGCAGTGTATCATTGAAAATACCTTCTAATATAACGTAATATGCAGTGTATCATTGAAAATACCTTATAATATAACGTAATATGCAGTGTGTCATTGAAAATACCTTATAATATAACGTAATATGCAGTGTATCATTGAAAATACCTTCTAATATATCGTAGTTTATCATTGAAAATACCTTATAATATAACGTAATATGCAGTGTATCATTGAAAATACCTTATAATATAACGTAATATACAGTGTATCATTGAAAATACCTTATAATATAACGTAATATGCAGTGTATCATTGAAAATACCTTATGATATAACGTAATATTCAGTGTATCATTGAAAATACCTTATAATATAACGTAATATACAGTGTATCATTGAAAATACCTTATAACATATCGTAATATGCTGTGTATCATTGAAAATACCTTCTAATATAACGTAATATGCAGTGTATCATTCAAAATACCTTATAATATAACGTAATATGCAGTGTATCTTTGAAAATACCTTACATCATATCGTAATTTGCAGTGTATCATTGAAAATACCTTATAATATAACGTATTATGCAGTGTATCATTGAAAATACCTTATAACATATCCTACTATGCAGTGTATCATTGAAAATACCTTATAATATAACGTAATATGCAGTGTATCATTGAAAATACCTTATAATATAACGTAATATGCAGTGTATCATTGAAAACACCTTATAATATAACGTAACATGCAGTGTATCATTGAAAATACCTTATAATATAACGTAATATGCAGTGTATCATTGAAAATACCTTATAATATAACGTAACATGCAGTGTATCATTGAAAATACCTTATAATATAACGTAATATGCAGTGTATCATTGAAAATACCTTATAATATAGCGTAATATGCAGTATATCATTGAAAATACCTTCTAATATATCGTAGTTTATCATTGAAAATACCTTCTAATATATCGTAGTTTATCATTGAAAATACCTTATAATATAACGTAATATTCAGTGTGTCATTGAAAATACCTTATAATATAACGTAATATACAGTGTATCATTGAGAATACCTTATAACATATCGTAATATGCAGTGTATCATTGAAAATACCTTCTAATATAACGTAATATGCAGTGTATCGTTGAAAATACCTTATAATATAGCGTAATATGCAGTGTATCATTGAAAATACCTTATAATATAACGTAATATGCAGTGTATCATTGAAAATACCTTATAATATAACGTAACATGCAGTGTATCATTGAAAATACCTTATAATATAACGTAATATGCAGTGTATCGTTGAAAATACCTTATAATATAGCGTAATATGCAGTATATCATTGAAAATACCTTATAATATAGCGTAATATGCAGTGTATCATTGAAAATACCTTATAATATAACGTAATATGCAATGTATCATTGAAAATACCTTATAATATAAAGTAATATGCAGTGTATCATTGAAAATACCTTATAATATAACGTAATATGCAGTGTATCATTGAAAATACCTTATTATATAACGTAATATGCAGTGTATCATTGAAAATACCTTCTAATATATCGTAGTTTATCATTGAAAATACCTTCTAATATATCGTAGTTTATCATTGAAAATACCTTATAATATAAAGTAATATGCAGTGTATCATTGAAAATACCTTATAATATAACGTAATATGCAGTGTATCATTGAAAATACCTTATAATATAACGTAATATGCAGTGTATCATTGAAAATACCTTCTAATATATCGTAGTTTATCATTGAAAATACCTTCTAATATATCGTAGTTTATCATTGAAAATACCTTATAATATAACGTAATATTCAGTGTATCATTGAAAATACCTTATAATATAACGTAATATACAGTGTATCATTGAAAATACCTTATAACATATCGTAATATGCAGTGTATCATTGAAAATACCTTCTAATATAACGTAATATGCAGTGTATCATTGAATATACCTTATAATATAACGTAATATGCAGTGTGTCATTGAAAATACCTTATAATATAACGTAATATGCAGTGTATCATTGAAAATACCTTCTAATATATCGTAGTTTATCATTGAAAATACCTTATAATATAACGTAATATGCAGTGTATCTTTGAAAATACCTTATATCATTTCGTAATTTGCAGTGTATCATTGAAAATACCTTATAATATAACGTAATATGCAGTGTATCGTTGAAAATACCTTATATCATATCGTAATATGCAGTGTATCATTGAAAATACCTTATAATATAACGTAATATGCAGTGTATCATTGAAAATACCTTATGATATAACGTAATATGCAGTGTATCTTTGAAAATACCTTATATCATATCGTAATTTGCAGTGTATCATTGAAAATACCTTATAATATAACGTATTATGCAGTGTATCATTGAAAATACCTTATAACATATCCTACTATGCAGTGTATCATTGAAAATACCTTATAATATAACGTAATATGCAGTGTATCATTGAAAATACCTTATAATATAACGTAATATGCAGTGTATCATTGAAAATACCTTATAATATAACGTAATATGCAGTGTATCATTGAAAATACCTTATAATATAGCGTAATATGCAGTATATCATTGAAAATACCTTATAATATAGCGTAATATGCAGTGTATCATTGAAAATACCTTATAATATAACGTAATATGCAATGTATCATTGAAAATACCTTATAATATAAAGTAATATGCAGTGTATCATTGAAAATACCTTATAATATAACGTAATATGCAGTGTATCATTGAAAATACCTTATAATATAACGTAATATGCAGTGTATCATTGAAAATACCTTCTAATATATCGTAGTTTATCATTGAAAATACCTTCTAATATATCGTAGTTTATCATTGAAAATACCTTATAATATAACGTAATATTCAGTGTATCATTGAAAATACCTTATAATATAACGTAATATACAGTGTATCATTGAAAATACCTTATAACATATCGTAATATGCAGTGTATCATTGAAAATACCTTCTAATATAACGTAATATGCAGTGTATCATTGAATATACCTTATAATATAACGTAATATGCAGTGTGTCATTGAAAATACCTTATAATATAACGTAATATGCAGTGTATCATTGAATATACCTTCTAATATATCGTAGTTTATCATTGAAAATACCTTATAATATAACGTAATATGCAGTGTATCTTTGAAAATACCTTATATCATTTCGTAATTTGCAGTGTATCATTGAAAATACCTTATAATATACCGTAATATGCAGTGTATCGTTGAAAATACCTTATATCATATCGTAATATGCAGTGTATCATTGAAAATACCTTATAATATAACGTAATATGCAGTGTATCATTGAAAATACCTTATGATATATAGTAATATGCAGTGTATCATTGAAAATACCTTATAATATAACGTAATATGCAGTGTATCGTTGAGAATACCTTATATCATATCGTAATATGCAGTGTATCATTGAAAATACCTTATAATATAACGTAATATGCAGTGTATCATTGAAAATACCTTATGATATAACGTAATATGCAGTGTATCTTTGAAAATACCTTATATCATATCGTAATTTGCAGTGTATCATTGAAAATACCTTATAATATAACGTATTATGCAGTGTATCATTGAAAATACCTTATAACATATCCTACTATGCAGTGTATCATTGAAAATACCTTATAATATAACGTAATATGCAGTGTATCATTGAAAATACCTTATAATATAACGTAATATGCAGTGTATCATTGAAAATACCTTATAATATAACGTAATATGCAGTGTATCATTGAAAATACCTTATAATATAACGTAACATGCAGTGTATCATTGAAAATACCTTATAATATAACGTAATATGCAGTGTATCATTGAAAATACCTTATAATATAGCGTAATATGCAGTGTATCATTGAAAATACCTTATAATATAACGTAATATGCAATGTATCATTGAAAATACCTTATAATATAAAGTAATATGCAGTGTATCATTGAAAATACCTTATAATATAACGTAATATGCAGTGTATCATTGAAAATACCTTATAATATAACATAATATGCAGTGTATCATTGAAAATACCTTATAATATAACGTAATATACAGTGTATCATTGAAAATACCTTATAACATATCGTAATATGCAGTGTATCATTGAAAATACCTTCTAATATAACGTAATATGCAGTGTATCATTGAAAATACCTTCTAATATAACGTAATATGCAGTGTATCATTGAATATACCTTCTAATATATCGTAGTTTATCATTGAAAATACCTTATAATATAACGTAATATGCAGTGTATCATTGAAAATACCTTATAATATAACGTAATATGCAGTGTATCATTGAAAATACCTTATGATATAACGTAATATGCAGTGTATCTTTGAAAATACCTTATATCATATCGTATTATGCAGTGTATCATTGAAAATACCTTATAACATATCCTACTATGCAGTGTATCATTGAAAATACCTTATAATATAACGTAATATGCAGTGTATCATTGAAAATACCTTATAATATAACGTAATATGCAGGGTATCATTGAAAATACCTTATAATATAACGTAATATGCAGTGTATCATTGAAAATACCTTATAATATAACGTAACATGCAGTGTATCATTGAAAATACCTTATAATATAACGTAATATGCAGTGTATCATTGAAAATACCTTATAATATAGCGTAATATGCAGTGTATCATTGAAAATACCTTATGATATAACGTAATATGCAGTGTATCTTTGAAAATACCTTATATCATATCGTATTATGCAGTGTATCATTGAAAATACCTTATAACATATCCTACTATGCAGTGTATCATTGAAAATACCTTATAATATAACGTAATATGCAGTGTATCATTGAAAATACCTTATAATATAACGTAATATGCAGTGTATCATTGAAAATACCTTATAATATAACGTAATATGCAGTGTATCATTGAAAATACCTTATAATATAACGTAACATGCAGTGTATCATTGAAAATACCTTATAATATAACGTAATATGCAGTGTATCATTGAAAATACCTTATAATATAACGTAATATGCAGTGTATCATTGAAAATACCTTATAATATAGCGTAATATGCAGTATATCATTGAAAATACCTTATAATATAGCGTAATATGCAGTGTATCATTGAAAATACCTTATAATATAACGTAATATGCAATGTATCATTGAAAATACCTTATAATATAAAGTAATATGCAGTGTATCATTGAAAATACCTTATAATATAACGTAATATGCAGTGTATCATTGAAAATACCTTATAATATAACGTAATATGCAGTGTATCATTGAAAATACCTTCTAATATATCGTAGTTTATCATTGAAAATACCTTCTAATATATCGTAGTTTATCATTGAAAATACCTTATAATATAACGTAATATTCAGTGTATCATTGAAAATACCTTATAATATAACGTAATATGCAGTGTATCATTGAAAATACCTTATAACATA
Source organism: Lasioglossum lativentre (assembly GCA_916610255.1). Classification (NCBI taxonomy): domain Eukaryota; kingdom Metazoa; phylum Arthropoda; class Insecta; order Hymenoptera; family Halictidae; genus Lasioglossum; species Lasioglossum lativentre. The sequence goes on from CAKAJI010000551.1 coordinate 27,459, forward strand.
TCGTAATATGCAGTGTATCATTGAAAATACCTTCTAATATAACGTAATATGCAGTGTATCATTGAATATACCTTATAATATAACGTAATATGCAGTGTGTCATTGAAAATACCTTATAATATAACGTAATATGCAGTGTATCATTGAATATACCTTCTAATATATCGTAGTTTATCATTGAAAATACCTTATAATATAACGTAATATGCAGTGTATCTTTGAAAATACCTTATATCATTTCGTAATTTGCAGTGTATCATTGAAAATACCTTATAATATAACGTAATATGCAGTGTATCGTTGAAAATACCTTATATCATATCGTAATATGCAGTGTATCATTGAAAATACCTTATAATATAACGTAATATGCAGTGTATCATTGAAAATACCTTATGATATAACGTAATATGCAGTGTATCTTTGAAAATACCTTATATCATATCGTAATTTGCAGTGTATCATTGAAAATACCTTATAATATAACGTATTATGCAGTGTATCATTGAAAATACCTTATAATATAACGTATTATGCAGTGTATCATTGAAAATACCTTATAACATATCCTACTATGCAGTGTATCATTGAAAATACCTTATAATATAACGTAATATGCAGTGTATCATTGAAAATACCTTATAATATAACGTAATATGCAGTGTATCATTGAAAATACCTTATAATATAACGTAATATGCAGTGTATCATTGAAAATACCTTATAATATAACGTAACATGCAGTGTATCATTGAAAATACCTTATAATATAACGTAATATGCAGTGTATCATTGAAAATACCTTATAATATAACGTAACATGCAGTGTATCATTGAAAATACCTTATAATATAACGTAATATGCAGTGTATCATTGAAAATACCTTATAATATAGCGTAATATGCAGTATATCATTGAAAATACCTTATAATATAGCGTAATATGCAGTGTATCATTGAAAATACCTTATAATATAACGTAATATGCAATGTATCATTGAAAATACCTTATAATATATAGTAATATGCAGTGTATCATTGAAAATACCTTATAATATAACGTAATATGCAGTGTATCGTTGAGAATACCTTATATCATATCGTAATATGCAGTGTATCATTGAAAATACCTTATAATATAACGTAATATGCAGTGTATCATTGAAAATACCTTATGATATAACGTAATATGCAGTGTATCTTTGAAAATACCTTATATCATATCGTAATTTGCAGTGTATCATTGAAAATACCTTATAATATAACGTATTATGCAGTGTATCATTGAAAATACCTTATAACATGTCCTACTATGCAGTGTATCATTGAAAATACCTTATAATATAACGTAATATGCAGTGTATCATTGAAAATACCTTATAATATAACGTAATATGCAGTGTATCATTGAAAATACCTTATAATATAACGTAACATGCAGTGTATCATTGAAAATACCTTATAATATAACGTAATATGCAGTGTATCATTGAAAATACCTTATAATATAACGTAATATGCAGTGTATCATTGAAAATACCTTATAATATAGCGTAATATGCAGTATATCATTGAAAATACCTTATAATATAGCGTAATATGCAGTGTATCATTGAAAATATCTTATAATATAACGTAATATGCAATGTATCATTGAAAATACCTTATAATATAACGTAATATGCAGTGTATCATTGAAAATACCTTATAATATAACGTAATATGCAGTGTATCATTGAAAATACCTTATAATATAACGTATTATGCAGTGTATCATTGAAAATACCTTATAACATATCCTACTATGCAGTGTATCATTGAAAATACCTTATAATATAACGTAATATGCAGTGTATCATTGAAAATACCTTATAATATAACGTAATATGCAGTGTATCATTGAAAATACCTTATAATATAACGTAATATGCAGTGTATCATTGAAAATACCTTATAATATAACGTAACATGCAGTGTATCATTGAAAATACCTTATAATATAACGTAATATGCAGTGTATCATTGAAAATACCTTATAATATAACGTAACATGCAGTGTATCATTGAAAATACCTTATAATATAACGTAATATGCAGTGTATCATTGAAAATACCTTATAATATAGCGTAATATGCAGTATATCATTGAAAATACCTTATAATATAGCGTAATATGCAGTGTATCATTGAAAATACCTTATAATATAACGTAATATGCAGTGTATCGTTGAGAATACCTTATATCATATCGTAATATGCAGTGTATCATTGAAAATACCTTATAATATAACGTAATATGCAGTGTATCATTGAAAATACCTTATGATATAACGTAATATGCAGTGTATCTTTGAAAATACCTTATATCATATCGTAATTTGCAGTGTATCATTGAAAATACCTTATAATATAACGTATTATGCAGTGTATCATTGAAAATACCTTATAACATATCCTACTATGCAGTGTATCATTGAAAATACCTTATAATATAACGTAATATGCAGTGTATCATTGAAAATACCTTATAATATAACGTAATATGCAGTGTATCATTGAAAATACCTTATAATATAACGTAATATGCAGTGTATCATTGAAATACCTTATAATATAACGTAACATGCAGTGTATCATTGAAAATACCTTATAATATAACGTAATATGCAGTGTATCATTGAAAATACCTTATAATATAACGTAATATGCAGTGTATCATTGAAAATACCTTATAATATAGCGTAACATGCAGTGTATCATTGAAAATACCTTATAATATAACGTAATATGCAGTGTATCATTGAAAATACCTTATAATATAACGTAATATGCAGTGTATCATTGAAAATACCTTATAATATAACGTAACATGCAGTGTATCATTGAAAATACCTTATAATATAACGTAATATGCAGTGTATCATTGAAAATACCTTATAATATAACGTAATATGCAGTGTATCATTGAAAATACCTTATAATATAGCGTAATATGCAGTATATCATTGAAAATACCTTATAATATAACGTAATATGCAATGTATCATTGAAAATACCTTATAATATAAAGTAATATGCAGTGTATCATTGAAAATACCTTATAATATAACGTAATATGCAGTGTATCATTGAAAATACCTTATAATATAAAGTAATATGCAGTGTATCATTGAAAATACCTTATAATATAACGTAATATGCAGTGTATCATTGAAAATACCTTATAATATAACGTAATATGCAGTGTATCATTGAAAATACCTTCTAATATATCGTAGTTTATCATTGAAAATACCTTCTAATATATCGTAGTTTATCATTGAAAATACCTTATAATATAACGTAATATTCAGTGTATCATTGAAAATACCTTATAATATAACGTAATATACAGTGTATCATTGAAAATACCTTATATCATATCGTAATATGCAGTGTATCATTGAAAATACCTTCTAATATAACGTAATATGCAGTGTATCATTGAATATACCTTATAATATAACGTAATATGCAGTGTGTCATTGAAAATACCTTATAATATAACGTAATATGCAGTGTATCATTGAAAATACCTTCTAATATATCGTAGTTTATCATTGAAAATACCTTATAATATAACGTAATATGCAGTGTATCTTTGAAAATACCTTATATCATTTCGTAATTTGCAGTGTATCATTGAAAATACCTTATAATATAACGTAATATGCAGTGTATCGTTGAAAATACCTTATATCATATCGTAATATGCAGTGTATCATTGAAAATACCTTATAATATAACGTAATATGCAGTGTATCATTGAAAATACCTTATGATATAACGTAATATGCAGTGTATCTTTGAAAATACCTTATATCATATCGTAATTTGCAGTGTATCATTGAAAATACCTTATAATATAACGTATTATGCAGTGTATCATTGAAAATACCTTATAACATATCCTACTATGCAGTGTATCATTGAAAATACCTTATAATATAACGTAATATGCAGTGTATCATTGAAAATACCTTATAATATAACGTAATATGCAGTGTATCATTGAAAATACCTTATAATATAACGTAATATGCAGTGTATCATTGAAAATACCTTATAATATAACGTAACATGCAGTGTATCATTGAAAATACCTTATAATATAACGTAATATGCAGTGTATCATTGAAAATACCTTATAATATAACGTAACATGCAGTGTATCATTGAAAATACCTTATAATATAACGTAATATGCAGTGTATCATTGAAAATACCTTATAATATAGCGTAATATGCAGTATATCATTGAAAATACCTTATAATATAGCGTAATATGCAGTGTATCATTGAAAATACCTTATAATATAACGTAATATGCAATGTATCATTGAAAATACCTTATAATATATAGTAATATGCAGTGTATCATTGAAAATACCTTATAATATAACGTAATATGCAGTGTATCGTTGAAAATACCTTATATCATATCGTAATATGCAGTGTATCATTGAAAATACCTTATAATATAACGTAATATGCAGTGTATCATTGAAAATACCTTATGATATAACGTAATATGCAGTGTATCTTTGAAAATACCTTATATCATATCGTAATTTGCAGTGTATCATTGAAAATACCTTATAATATAACGTATTATGCAGTGTATCATTGAAAATACCTTATAACATATCCTACTATGCAGTGTATCATTGAAAATACCTTATAATATAACGTAATATGCAGTGTATCATTGAAAATACCTTATAATATAACATAATATGCAGTGTATCATTGAAAATACCTTATAATATAACGTAACATGCAGTGTATCATTGAAAATACCTTATAATATAACGTAATATGCAGTGTATCATTGAAAATACCTTATAATATAACGTAATATGCAGTGTATCATTGAAAATACCTTATAATATAGCGTAATATGCAGTATATCATTGAAAATACCTTATAATATAGCGTAATATGCAGTGTATCATTGAAAATACCTTATAATATAACGTAATATGCAATGTATCATTGAAAATACCTTATAATATAACGTAATATGCAGTGTATCATTGAAAATACCTTATAATATAACGTAATATGCAGTGTATCATTGAAAATACCTTATAATATAACGTATTATGCAGTGTATCATTGAAAATACCTTATAACATATCCTACTATGCAGTGTATCATTGAAAATACCTTATAATATAACGTAATATGCAGTGTATCATTGAAAATACCTTATAATATAACGTAACATGCAGTGTATCATTGAAAATACCTTATAATATAACGTAATATGCAGTGTATCATTGAAAATACCTTATAATATAACGTAACATGCAGTGTATCATTGAAAATACCTTATAATATAACGTAATATGCAGTGTATCATTGAAAATACCTTATAATATAGCGTAATATGCAGTATATCATTGAAAATACCTTATAATATAGCGTAATATGCAGTGTATCATTGAAAATACCTTATAATATAACGTAATATGCAATGTATCATTGAAAATACCTTATAATATATAGTAATATGCAGTGTATCATTGAAAATACCTTATAATATAACGTAATATGCAGTGTATCGTTGAGAATACCTTATATCATATCGTAATATGCAGTGTATCATTGAAAATACCTTATAATATAACGTAATATGCAGTGTATCATTGAAAATACCTTATGATATAACGTAATATGCAGTGTATCTTTGAAAATACCTTATATCATATCGTAATTTGCAGTGTATCATTGAAAATACCTTATAATATAACGTATTATGCAGTGTATCATTGAAAATACCTTATAATATAACGTAATATGCAGTGTATCATTGAAAATACCTTATGATATAACGTAATATGCAGTGTATCTTTGAAAATACCTTATATCATATCGTAATTTGCAGTGTATCATTGAAAATACCTTATAATATAACGTATTATGCAGTGTATCATTGAAAATACCTTATAACATATCCTACTATGCAGTGTATCATTGAAAATACCTTATAATATAACGTAATATGCAGTGTATCATTGAAAATACCTTATAATATAACGTAATATGCAGTGTATCATTGAAAATACCTTATAATATAACGTAATATGCAGTGTATCATTGAAAATACCTTATAATATAACGTAACATGCAGTGTATCATTGAAAATACCTTATAATATAACGTAATATGCAGTGTATCATTGAAAATACCTTATAATATAACGTAATATGCAGTGTATCATTGAAAATACCTTATAATATAGCGTAACATGCAGTGTATCATTGAAAATACCTTATAATATAACGTAATATGCAGTGTATCATTGAAAATACCTTATAATATAACGTAATATGCAGTGTATCATTGAAAATACCTTATAATATAACGTAACATGCAGTGTATCATTGAAAATACCTTATAATATAACGTAATATGCAGTGTATCATTGAAAATACCTTATAATATAACGTAATATGCAGTGTATCATTGAAAATACCTTATAATATAGCGTAATATGCAGTATATCATTGAAAATACCTTATAATATAGCGTAATATGCAGTGTATCATTGAAAATACCTTATAATATAACGTAATATGCAATGTATCATTGAAAATACCTTATAATATAAAGTAATATGCAGTGTATCATTGAAAATACCTTATAATATAACGTAATATGCAGTGTATCATTGAAAATACCTTATAATATAACGTAATATGCAGTGT
>CAKAJI010000552.1:0-52093 GCA_916610255.1 Lasioglossum lativentre
GAAAATACCTTATAATATAACGTAATATGCAGTGTATCATTGAAAATACCTTATAATATAACGTAATTTGTAGTGTATCAATGAAAATACCTTCTCATATAACGTAATATGCAGTGTATCATTGAAATACCTTATAATATATCGTTATTTGTAGTGTATCTTTGAAAATACCTTATAATATAACGTAATATGCAGTGTATCATTGAAAATACCCTATAATATATAGTAGTTTATCATTGAAAATACCTTATAGTATAACGTAATATGCAGTGCATCTTTGAAAATACCTTCCCATATAACGTAATATGCAGTGTATCATTGAAAATACCTTATAATATATCGTAACTTGTAGTGTATCAATGAAAATACCTTCTCATATAACGTAATATGCAGTGTATCATTGAAAATACCTTATAATATATCGTTATTTGTAGTGTATCAATGAAAATACCTTCCCATATAACGTAATATGCAGTGTATCATTGAAAATACCTTAGAATATATGGTAATTCTTGTCTATCAATGAAAATACCTTATAATATAACGTAATATGCAGTGTATCATTGAAAATACCTTATAATACGTAGTAGTATATCATTGAAATTACCTTATGATATAACGTAATTTGTAGTGTATCTTTGAAAATACCTTATAATATAACGTAATATGCAGTGTATCATTGAAAATACCTTATAATATAACGTAATATGCAGTGTATCATTGAAAATACCTTAGAATATATGGTAATTCTAGTCTATCAATGAAAATACCTTATAATATAACGTAATATGCAGTGTATCATTGAAAATACCTTATAATATAACGTAATTTGTAGTGTATCAATGAAAATACCTTCTCATATAACGTAATATGCAGTGTATCATTGAAAATACCTTATAATATATCGTAATTTGTAGTGTATCATTGAAAATACCTTATAATATAACGTAATATGCAGTGTATCATTGAAAATACCCTATAATATATAGTAGTTTATCATTGAAAATACCTTATAGTATAACGTAATATGCAGTGCATCTTTGAAAATACCTTCCCATATAACGTAATATGCAGTGTATCATTGAAAATACCTTATAATATATCGTAACTTGTAGTGTATCAATGAAAATACCTTCTCATATAACGTAATATGCAGTGTATCATTGAAAATACCTTATAATATATCGTTATTTGTAGTGTATCTTTGAAAATACCTTATAATATAACGTAATATGCAGTGTATCATTGAAAATACCTTATAATATATAGTAGTTTATCATTGAAAATACCTTATAATATAACTTAATATGCAGTGTATCATTGCAAATACCTTATAATATAACGTAATATGCAGTGTATCCTTGAAAATACCTTATAATACGTAGTAGTTTATCATTGAAAATACCTTATAATATAACGTAATATGCAGTGTATCATTGAAAATACCTTATAATATAACGTAATATGCAGTGTATCATTGAAAATACCTTAGAATATATGGTAATTCTAGTCTATCAATGAAAATACCTTATAATATAACGTAATATGCAGTGTATCATTGAAAATACCTTATAATATATCGTTATTTGTAGTGTATCATTGAAAATACCTTAGAATATATGGTAATTCTAGTCTACCAATGAAAATACCTTATAATATAACGTAATATGCAGTGTATCATTGAAAATACCTTATAATATAACGTAATATGCAGTGTATCATTGAAAATACCTTAGAATATATGGTAATTCTAGTCTATCAATGAAAATACCTTATAATATAACGTAATATGCAGTGTATCATTGAAAATACCTTATAATATAACGTAATATGCAGTTTATCATTGAAAATACCTTCCCATATAACGTAATATGCAGTGTATCATTGAAAATACCTTAGAATATATGGTAATTCTTGTCTATCAATGAAAATACCTTATAATATAACGTAATATGCAGTGTATCATTGAAAATACCTTATAATACGTAGTAGTATATCATTGAAAATACCTTATGATATAACGTAATTTGTAGTGTATCATTGAAAATACCTTATAATATAACGTAATATGCAGTGTATTATTGAAAATACCTTAGAATATATGGTAATTCTAGTCTATCAATGAAAATACCTTATAATATAACGTAATATGCAGTGTATCATTGAAAATACCTTATAATACGTAGTAGTTTATCATTGAAAATACCTTATAATATAACGTAATATGCAGTGTATCATTGAAAATACCTTATAATATAACGTAATATGCAGTGTATCATTGAAAATACCTTAGAATATATGGTAATTCTAGTCTATCAATGAAAATACCTTATAATATAACGTAATATGCAGTGTATCATTGAAAATACCTTATAATATAACGTAATTTGTAGTGTATCAATGAAAATACCTTCTCATATAACGTAATATGCAGTGTATCATTGAAAATACCTTATAATATATCGTTATTTGTAGTGTATCTTTGAAAATACCTTATAATATAACGTAATATGCAGTGTATCATTGAAAATACCCTATAATATATAGTAGTTTATCATTGAAAATACCTTATAGTATAACGTAATATGCAGTGCATCTTTGAAAATACCTTCCCATATAACGTAATATGCAGTGTATCATTGAAAATACCTTATAATATATCGTAACTTGTAGTGTATCAATGAAAATACCTTCCCATATAACGTAATATGCAGTGTATCATTGAAAATACCTTAGAATATATGGTAATTCTTGTCTATCAATGAAAATACCTTATAATATAACGTAATATGCAGTGTATCATTGAAAATACCTTATAATACGTAGTAGTATATCATTGAAATTACCTTATGATATAACGTAATTTGTAGTGTATCATTGAAAATACCTTATAATATAACGTAATATGCAGTGTATCATTGAAAATACCTTATAATATATCGTTATTTGTAGTGTATCTTTGAAAATACCTTATAATATAACGTAATATGCAGTGTATCATTGAAAATACCTTATAATATATAGTAGTTTATCATTGAAAATACCTTATAATATAACTTAATATGCAGTGTATCATTGCAAATACCTTATAATATAACGTAATATGCAGTGTATCATTGAAAATACCTTATAATACGTAGTAGTTTATCATTGAAAATACCTTATAATATAACGTAATATGCAGTGTATCATTGAAAATACCTTATAATATAACGTAATATGCAGTGTATCATTGAAAATACCTTAGAATATATGGTAATTCTAGTCTATCAATGAAAATACCTTATAATATAACGTAATATGCAGTGTATCATTGAAAATACCTTATAATATATCGTTATTTGTAGTGTATCATTGAAAATACCTTAGAATATATGGTAATTCTAGTCTACCAATGAAAATACCTTATAATATAACGTAATATGCAGTGTATCATTGAAAATACCTTATAATATAACGTAATATGCAGTGTATCATTGAAAATACCTTAGAATATATGGTAATTCTAGTCTATCAATGAAAATACCTTATAATATAACGTAATATGCAGTGTATCATTGAAAATACCTTATAATATAACGTAATATGCAGTTTATCATTGAAAATACCTTCCCATATAACGTAATATGCAGTGTATCATTGAAAATACCTTAGAATATATGGTAATTCTTGTCTATCAATGAAAATACCTTATAATATAACGTAATATGCAGTGTATCATTGAAAATACCTTATAATACGTAGTAGTATATCATTGAAAATACCTTATGATATAACGTAATTTGTAGTGTATCATTGAAAATACCTTATAATATAACGTAATATGCAGTGTATTATTGAAAATACCTTAGAATATATGGTAATTCTAGTCTATCAATGAAAATACCTTATAATATAACGTAATATGCAGTGTATCATTGAAAATACCTTATAATACGTAGTAGTTTATCATTGAAAATACCTTATAATATAACGTAATATGCAGTGTATCATTGAAAATACCTTATAATATAACGTAATATGCAGTGTATCATTGAAAATACCTTAGAATATATGGTAATTCTAGTCTATCAATGAAAATACCTTATAATATAACGTAATATGCAGTGTATCATTGAAAATACCTTATAATATATCGTTATTTGTAGTGTATCATTGAAAATACCTTAGAATATATGGTAATTCTAGTCTACCAATGAAAATACCTTATAATATAACGTAATATGCAGTGTATCATTGAAAATACCTTATAATATAACGTAATATGCAGTGTATCATTGAAAATACCTTAGAATATATGGTAATTCTAGTCTATCAATGAAAATACCTTATAATATAACGTAATATGCAGTGTATCATTGAAAATACCTTATAATATAACGTAATATGCAGTTTATCATTGAAAATACCTTCCCATATAACGTAATATGCAGTGTATCATTGAAAATACCTTAGAATATATGGTAATTCTTGTCTATCAATGAAAATACCTTATAATATAACGTAATATGCAGTGTATCATTGAAAATACCTTATAATACGTAGTAGTATATCAATGAAAATACCTTATGATATAACGTAATTTGTAGTGTATCATTGAAAATACCTTATAATATAACGTAATATGCAGTGTATTATTGAAAATACCTTAGAATATATGGTAATTCTAGTCTATCAATGAAAATACCTTATAATATAACGTAATATGCAGTGTATCATTGAAAATACCTTATAATACGTAGTAGTTTATCATTGAAAATACCTTATAATATAACGTAATATGCAGTGTATCATTGAAAATACCTTATAATATAACGTAATATGCAGTGTATCATTGAAAATACCTTAGAATATATGGTAATTCTAGTCTATCAATGAAAATACCTTATAATATAACGTAATATGCAGTGTATCATTGAAAATACCTTATAATATAACGTAATATGCAGTGTATCATTGAAAATACCTTAGAATATATGGTAATTCCAGTCTATCAATGAAAATACCTTATAATATAACGTAATATGCAGTGTATCATTGAAAATACCTTATAATACGTAGTAGTTTATCATTGAAAATACCTTATAATATAACGTAATATGCAGTGTATCATTGAAAATACCTTATAATATAACGTAATATGCAGTGTATCATTGAAAATACCTTAGAATATATGGTAATTCTAGTCTATCAATGAAAATACCTTATAATATAACGTAATATGCAGTGTATCATTGAAAATACCTTATAATATATCGTTATTTGTAGTGTATCATTGAAAATACCTTAGAATATATGGTAATTCTAGTCTACCAATGAAAATACCTTATAATATAACGTAATATGCAGTGTATCATTGAAAATACCTTATAATATAACGTAATATGCAGTGTATCATTGAAAATACCTTAGAATATATGGTAATTCTAGTCTATCAATGAAAATACCTTATAATATAACGTAATATGCAGTGTATCATTGAAAATACCTTATAATATATCGTAACTTGTAGTGTATCAATGAAAATACCTTCTCATATAACGTAATATGCAGTGTATCATTGAAAATACCTTATAATACGTAGTAGTATATCATTGAAAATACCTTATGATATAACGTAATTTGTAGTGTATCATTGAAAATACCTTATAATATAACGTAATATGCAGTGTATCATTGAAAATACCTTAGAATATATGGTAATTCTAGTCTATCAATGAAAATACCTTATAATATAACGTAATATGCAGTGTATCATTGAAAATACCTTAGAATATATGGTAATTCTTGTCTATCAATGAAAATACCTTATAATATAACGTAATATGCAGTGTATCATTGAAAATACCTTATAATACGTAGTAGTATATCATTGAAAATACCTTATGATATAACGTAATTTGTAGTGTATCATTGAAAATACCTTATAATATAACGTAATATGCAGTGTATCATTGAAAATACCTTAGAATATATGGTAATTCTAGTCTATCAATGAAAATACCTTATAATATAACGTAATATGCAGTGTATCATTGAAAATACCTTATAATACGTAGTAGTTTATCATTGAAAATACCTTATAATATAACGTAATATGCAGTGTATCATTGAAAATACCTTATAATATAACGTAATATGCAGTGTATCATTGAAAATACCTTAGAATATATGGTAATTCTAGTCTATCAATGAAAATACCTTATAATATAACGTAATATGCAGTGTATCATTGAAAATACCTTATAATATAACGTAATTTGTAGTGTATCAATGAAAATACCTTCTCATATAACGTAATATGCAGTGTATCATTGAAAATACCTTATAGTATATCGTTATTTGTAGTGTATCTTTGAAAATACCTTATAATATAACGTAATATGCAGTGTATCATTGAAAATACCCTATAATATATAGTAGTTTATCATTGAAAATACCTTATAGTATAACGTAATATGCAGTGCATCTTTGAAAATACCTTCCCATATAACGTAATATGCAGTGTATCATTGAAAATACCTTATAATATATCGTAACTTGTAGTGTATCAATGAAAATACCTTCCCATATAACGTAATATGCAGTGTATCATTGAAAATACCTTAGAATATATGGTAATTCTTGTCTATCAATGAAAATACCTTATAATATAACGTAATATGCAGTGTATCATTGAAAATACCTTATAATACGTAGTAGTATATCATTGAAATTACCTTATGATATAACGTAATTTGTAGTGTATCTTTGAAAATACCTTATAATATAACGTAATATGCAGTGTATCATTGAAAATACCTTATAATATAACGTAATATGCAGTGTATCATTGAAAATACCTTAGAATATATGGTAATTCTAGTCTATCAATGAAAATACCTTATAATATAACGTAATATGCAGTGTATCATTGAAAATACCTTATAATATAACGTAATTTGTAGTGTATCAATGAAAATACCTTCTCATATAACGTAATATGCAGTGTATCATTGAAAATACCTTATAATATATCGTTATTTGTAGTGTATCTTTGAAAATACCTTATAATATAACGTAATATGCAGTGTATCATTGAAAATACCCTATAATATATAGTAGTTTATCATTGAAAATACCTTATAGTATAACGTAATATGCAGTGCATCTTTGAAAATACCTTCCCATATAACGTAATATGCAGTGTATCATTGAAAATACCTTATAATATATCGTAACTTGTAGTGTATCAATGAAAATACCTTCTCATATAACGTAATATGCAGTGTATCATTGAAAATACCTTATAATATATCGTTATTTGTAGTGTATCTTTGAAAATACCTTATAATATAACGTAATATGCAGTGTATCATTGAAAATACCTTATAATATATAGTAGTTTATCATTGAAAATACCTTATAATATAACTTAATATGCAGTGTATCATTGAAAATACCTTATAATATAACGTAATATGCAGTGTATCATTGAAAATACCTTATAATACGTAGTAGTTTATCATTGAAAATACCTTATAATATAACGTAATATGCAGTGTATCATTGAAAATACCTTATAATATAACGTAATATGCAGTGTATCATTGAAAATACCTTAGAATATATGGTAATTCTAGTCTATCAATGAAAATACCTTATAATATAACGTAATATGCAGTGTATCATTGAAAATACCTTATAATATATCGTTATTTGTAGTGTATCATTGAAAATACCTTAGAATATATGGTAATTCTAGTCTACCAATGAAAATACCTTATAATATAACGTAATATGCAGTGTATCATTGAAAATACCTTATAATATAACGTAATATGCAGTGTATCATTGAAAATACCTTAGAATATATGGTAATTCTAGTCTATCAATGAAAATACCTTATAATATAACGTAATATGCAGTGTATCATTGAAAATACCTTATAATATAACGTAATATGCAGTTTATCATTGAAAATACCTTCCCATATAACGTAATATGCAGTGTATCATTGAAAATACCTTAGAATATATGGTAATTCTTGTCTATCAATGAAAATACCTTATAATATAACGTAATATGCAGTGTATCATTGAAAATACCTTATAATACGTAGTAGTATATCATTGAAAATACCTTATGATATAACGTAATTTGTAGTGTATCATTGAAAATACCTTATAATATAACGTAATATGCAGTGTATTATTGAAAATACCTTAGAATATATGGTAATTCTAGTCTATCAATGAAAATACCTTATAATATAACGTAATATGCAGTGTATCATTGAAAATACCTTATAATACGTAGTAGTTTATCATTGAAAATACCTTATAATATAACGTAATATGCAGTGTATCATTGAAAATACCTTATAATATAACGTAATATGCAGTGTATCATTGAAAATACCTTAGAATATATGGTAATTCTAGTCTATCAATGAAAATACCTTATAATATAACGTAATATGCAGTGTATCATTGAAAATACCTTATAATATAACGTAATTTGTAGTGTATCAATGAAAATACCTTCTCATATAACGTAATATGCAGTGTATCATTGAAAATACCTTATAATATATCGTTATTTGTAGTGTATCTTTGAAAATACCTTATAATATAACGTAATATGCAGTGTATCATTGAAAATACCCTATAATATATAGTAGTTTATCATTGAAAATACCTTATAGTATAACGTAATATGCAGTGCATCTTTGAAAATACCTTCCCATATAACGTAATATGCAGTGTATCATTGAAAATACCTTATAATATATCGTAACTTGTAGTGTATCAATGAAAATACCTTCCCATATAACGTAATATGCAGTGTATCATTGAAAATACCTTAGAATATATGGTAATTCTTGTCTATCAATGAAAATACCTTATAATATAACGTAATATGCAGTGTATCATTGAAAATACCTTATAATACGTAGTAGTATATCATTGAAATTACCTTATGATATAACGTAATTTGTAGTGTATCATTGAAAATACCTTATAATATAACGTAATATGCAGTGTATCATTGAAAATACCTTATAATATAACGTAATATGCAGTGTATCATTGAAAATACCTTAGAATATATGGTAATTCCAGTCTATCAATGAAAATACCTTATAATATAACGTAATATGCAGTGTATCATTGAAAATACCTTATAATACGTAGTAGTTTATCATTGAAAATACCTTATAATATAACGTAATATGCAGTGTATCATTGAAAATACCTTATAATATAACGTAATATGCAGTGTATCATTGAAAATACCTTAGAATATATGGTAATTCTAGTCTATCAATGAAAATACCTTATAATATAACGTAATATGCAGTGTATCATTGAAAATACCTTATAATATATCGTTATTTGTAGTGTATCATTGAAAATACCTTAGAATATATGGTAATTCTAGTCTACCAATGAAAATACCTTATAATATAACGTAATATGCAGTGTATCATTGAAAATACCTTATAATATAACGTAATATGCAGTGTATCATTGAAAATACCTTAGAATATATGGTAATTCTAGTCTATCAATGAAAATACCTTATAATATAACGTAATATGCAGTGTATCATTGAAAATACCTTATAATATATCGTAACTTGTAGTGTATCAATGAAAATACCTTCTCATATAACGTAATATGCAGTGTATCATTGAAAATACCTTATAATACGTAGTAGTATATCATTGAAAATACCTTATGATATAACGTAATTTGTAGTGTATCATTGAAAATACCTTATAATATAACGTAATATGCAGTGTATCATTGAAAATACCTTAGAATATATGGTAATTCTAGTCTATCAATGAAAATACCTTATAATATAACGTAATATGCAGTGTATCATTGAAAATACCTTATAATACGTAGTAGTTTATCATTGAAAATACCTTATAATATAACGTAATATGCAGTGTATCATTGAAAATACCTTATAATATAACGTAATATGCAGTGTATCATTGAAAATACCTTATAATATAACGTAATATGCAGTGTATCATTGAAAATACCTTATAATATAACGTAATTTGTAGTGTATCAATGAAAATACCTTCTCATATAACGTAATATGCAGTGTATCATTGAAAATACCTTATAATATATCGTTATTTGTAGTGTATCTTTGAAAATACCTTATAATATAACGTAATATGCAGTGTATCATTGAAAATACCTTATAATATATAGTAGTTTATCATTGAAAATACCTTATAGTATAACGTAATATGCAGTGCATCTTTGAAAATACCTTCCCATATAACGTAATATGCAGTGTATCATTGAAAATACCTTATAATATATCGTAACTTGTAGTGTATCAATGAAAATACCTTCTCATATAACGTAATATGCAGTGTATCATTGAAAATACCTTATAATATATCGTTATTTGTAGTGTATCTTTGAAAATACCTTATAATATAACGTAATATGCAGTGTATCATTGAAAATACCTTATAATATATAGTAGTTTATCATTGAAAATTCCTTATAATATAACGTAATTTGTAGTGTATCAATGAAAATACCTTCTCATATAACGTAATATGCAGTGTATCATTGAAAATACCTTATAATATATCGTTATTTGTAGTGTATCTTTGAAAATACCTTATAATATAACGTAATATGCAGTGTATCATTGAAAATACCTTAGAATATATGGTAATTCTAGTCTATCAATGAAAATACCTTATAATATAACGTAATATGCAGTGTATCATTGAAAATACCTTATAATATATCGTTATTTGTAGTGTATCATTGAAAATACCTTAGAATATATGGTAATTCTAGTCTACCAATGAAAATACCTTATAATATAACGTAATATGCAGTGTATCATTGAAAATACCTTATAATATAACGTAATATGCAGTGTATCATTGAAAATACCTTATAATACGTAGTAGTATATCATTGAAAATACCTTATGATATAACGTAATTTGTAGTGTATCATTGAAAATACCTTATAATATAACGTAATATGCAGTGTATCATTGAAAATACCTTAGAATATATGGTAATTCTAGTCTATCAATGAAAATACCTTATAATATAACGTAATATGCAGTGTATCATTGAAAATACCTTATAATATATCGTAACTTGTAGTGTATCAATGAAAATACCTTCTCATATAACGTAATATGCAGTGTATCATTGAAAATACCTTATAATATATCGTTATTTGTAGTGTATCTTTGAAAATACCTTATAATATAACGTAATATGCAGTGTATCATTGAAAATACCTTATAATATAACGTAATATGCAGTGTATCATTGAAAATACCTTAGAATATATGGTAATTCCAGTCTATCAATGAAAATACCTTATAATATAACGTAATATGCAGTGTATCATTGAAAATACCTTATAATACGTAGTAGTTTATC
Source organism: Lasioglossum lativentre (assembly GCA_916610255.1). NCBI lineage: Eukaryota > Metazoa > Arthropoda > Insecta > Hymenoptera > Halictidae > Lasioglossum > Lasioglossum lativentre. The sequence goes on from CAKAJI010000552.1 coordinate 11,432, forward strand.
ATTGAAAATACCTTATAATATAACGTAATATGCAGTGTATCATTGAAAATACCTTAGAATATATGGTAATTCTAGTCTATCAATGAAAATACCTTATAATATAACGTAATATGCAGTGTATCATTGAAAATACCTTATAATATATCGTTATTTGTAGTGTATCATTGAAAATACCTTAGAATATATGGTAATTCTAGTCTACCAATGAAAATACCTTATAATATAACGTAATATGCAGTGTATCATTGAAAATACCTTATAATATAACGTAATATGCAGTGTATCATTGAAAATACCTTAGAATATATGGTAATTCTAGTCTATCAATGAAAATACCTTATAATATAACGTAATATGCAGTGTATCATTGAAAATACCTTATAATATATCGTAACTTGTAGTGTATCAATGAAAATACCTTCTCATATAACGTAATATGCAGTGTATCATTGAAAATACCTTATAATATATCGTTATTTGTAGTGTATCTTTGAAAATACCTTATAATATAACGTAATATGCAGTGTATCATTGAAAATACCTTATAATATATAGTAGTTTATCATTGAAAATACCTTATAATATAACTTAATATGCAGTGTATCATTGAAAATACCTTATAATATAACGTAATATGCAGTGTATCATTGAAAATACCTTATAATATAACGTAATATGCAGTTTATCATTGAAAATACCTTCCCATATAACGTAATATGCAGTGTATCATTGAAAATACCTTAGAATATATGGTAATTCTTGTCTATCAATGAAAATACCTTATAATATAACGTAATATGCAGTGTATCATTGAAAATACCTTATAATACGTAGTAGTATATCATTGAAAATACCTTATGATATAACGTAATTTGTAGTGTATCATTGAAAATACCTTATAATATAACGTAATATGCAGTGTATCATTGAAAATACCTTAGAATATATGGTAATTCTAGTCTATCAATGAAAATACCTTATAATATAACGTAATATGCAGTGTATCATTGAAAATACCTTATAATACGTAGTAGTTTATCATTGAAAATACCTTATAATATAACGTAATATGCAGTGTATCATTGAAAATACCTTATAATATAACGTAATATGCAGTGTATCATTGAAAATACCTTAGAATATATGGTAATTCTAGTCTATCAATGAAAATACCTTATAATATTACGTAATATGCAGTGTATCATTGACAATACCTTATAATATTACGTAATATGCAGTGTATCAATGAAAATACCTTCTCATATAACGTAATATGCAGTGTATCATTGAAAATACCTTATAATATATCGTTATTTGTAGTGTATCTTTGAAAATACCTTATAATATAACGTAATATGCAGTGTATCATTGAAAATACCCTATAATATATAGTAGTTTATCATTGAAAATACCTTATAGTATAACGTAATATGCAGTGCATCTTTGAAAATACCTTCCCATATAACGTAATATGCAGTGTATCATTGAAAATACCTTATAATATATCGTAACTTGTAGTGTATCAATGAAAATACCTTCTCATATAACGTAATATGCAGTGTATCATTGAAAATACCTTATAATATATCGTTATTTGTAGTGTATCTTTGAAAATACCTTATAATATAACGTAATATGCAGTGTATCATTGAAAATACCTTATAATATATAGTAGTTTATCATTGAAAATACCTTATAATATAACTTAATATGCAGTGTATCATTGAAAATACCTTATAATATAACGTAATATGCAGTGTATCATTGAAAATACCTTATAATACGTAGTAGTTTATCATTGAAAATACCTTATAATATAACGTAATATGCAGTGTATCATTGAAAATACCTTATAATATAACGTAATATGCAGTGTATCATTGAAAATACCTTAGAATATATGGTAATTCTAGTCTATCAATGAAAATACCTTATAATATAACGTAATATGCAGTGTATCATTGAAAATACCTTATAATATATCGTTATTTGTAGTGTATCATTGAAAATACCTTAGAATATATGGTAATTCTAGTCTACCAATGAAAATACCTTATAATATAACGTAATATGCAGTGTATCATTGAAAATACCTTATAATATAACGTAATATGCAGTGTATCATTGAAAATACCTTAGAATATATGGTAATTCTAGTCTATCAATGAAAATACCTTATAATATAACGTAATATGCAGTGTATCATTGAAAATACCTTATAATATAACGTAATATGCAGTTTATCATTGAAAATACCTTCCCATATAACGTAATATGCAGTGTATCATTGAAAATACCTTAGAATATATGGTAATTCTTGTCTATCAATGAAAATACCTTATAATATAACGTAATATGCAGTGTATCATTGAAAATACCCTATAATATATAGTAGTTTATCATTGAAAATACCTTATAGTATAACGTAATATGCAGTGCATCTTTGAAAATACCTTCCCATATAACGTAATATGCAGTGTATCATTGAAAATACCTTATAATATAACGTAATATGCAGTGTATCATTGAAAATACCTTATAATATAACGTAATATGCAGTTTATCATTGAAAATACCTTCCCATATAACGTAATATGCAGTGTATCATTGAAAATACCTTATAATATAACGTAATATGCAGTGTATCATTGAAAATACCTTATGATATAACGTAATTTGTAGTGTATCATTGAAAATACCTTATAATATAACGTAATATGCAGTGTATCATTGAAAATACCTTAGAATATATGGTAATTCTAGTCTATCAATGAAAATACCTTATAATATAACGTAATATGCAGTGTATCATTGAAAATACCTTATAATACGTAGTAGTTTATCATTGAAAATACCTTATAATATAACGTAATATGCAGTGTATCATTGAAAATACCTTATAATATAACGTAATATGCAGTGTATCATTGAAAATACCTTAGAATATATGGTAATTCTAGTCTATCAATGAAAATACCTTATAATATAACGTAATATGCAGTGTATCATTGAAAATACCTTATAATATATCGTTATTTGTAGTGTATCATTGAAAATACCTTAGAATATATGGTAATTCTAGTCTACCAATGAAAATACCTTATAATATAACGTAATATGCAGTGTATCATTGAAAATACCTTATAATATAACGTAATATGCAGTGTATCATTGAAAATACCTTAGAATATATGGTAATTCTAGTCTATCAATGAAAATACCTTATAATATAACGTAATATGCAGTGTATCATTGAAAATACCTTATAATATAACGTAATATGCAGTTTATCATTGAAAATACCTTCCCATATAACGTAATATGCAGTGTATCATTGAAAATACCTTAGAATATATGGTAATTCTTGTCTATCAATGAAAATACCTTATAATATAACGTAATATGCCGTGTATCATTGAAAATACCTTATAATACGTAGTAGTATATCATTGAAAATACCTTATGATATAACGTAATTTGTAGTGTATCATTGAAAATACCTTATAATATAACGTAATATGCAGTGTATCATTGAAAATACCTTAGAATATATGGTAATTCTAGTCTATCAATGAAAATACCTTATAATATAACGTAATATGCAGTGTATCATTGAAAATACCTTATAATACGTAGTAGTTTATCATTGAAAATACCTTATAATATAACGTAATATGCAGTGTATCATTGAAAATACCTTATAATATAACGTAATATGCAGTGTATCATTGAAAATACCTTAGAATATATGGTAATTCTAGTCTATCAATGAAAATACCTTATAATATAACGTAATATGCAGTGTATCATTGAAAATACCTTATAATATAACGTAATTTGTAGTGTATCAATGAAAATACCTTCTCATATAACGTAATATGCAGTGTATCATTGAAAATACCTTATAATATATCGTTATTTGTAGTGTATCTTTGAAAATACCTTATAATATAACGTAATATGCAGTGTATCATTGAAAATACCCTATAATATATAGTAGTTTATCATTGAAAATACCTTATAGTATAACGTAATATGCAGTGCATCTTTGAAAATACCTTCCCATATAACGTAATATGCAGTGTATCATTGAAAATACCTTATAATATATCGTAACTTGTAGTGTATCAATGAAAATACCTTCCCATATAACGTAATATGCAGTGTATCATTGAAAATACCTTAGAATATATGGTAATTCTTGTCTATCAATGAAAATACCTTATAATATAACGTAATATGCAGTGTATCATTGAAAATACCTTATAATACGTAGTAGTATATCATTGAAATTACCTTATGATATAACGTAATTTGTAGTGTATCATTGAAAATACCTTATAATATAACGTAATATGCAGTGTATCATTGAAAATACCTTATAATATAACGTAATATGCAGTGTATCATTGAAAATACCTTAGAATATATGGTAATTCCAGTCTATCAATGAAAATACCTTATAATATAACGTAATATGCAGTGTATCATTGAAAATACCTTATAATACGTAGTAGTTTATCATTGAAAATACCTTATAATATAACGTAATATGCAGTGTATCATTGAAAATACCTTATAATACGTAGTAGTATATCATTGAAATTACCTTATGATATAACGTAATTTGTAGTGTATCATTGAAAATACCTTATAATATAACGTAATATGCAGTGTATCATTGAAAATACCTTATAATATAACGTAATATGCAGTGTATCATTGAAAATACCTTAGAATATATGGTAATTCCAGTCTATCAATGAAAATGCCTTATAATATGAAGTAATATGCAGTGTATCATTGAAAATACCTTATAATACGTAGTAGTTTATCATTGAAAATACCTTATAATATAACGTAATATGCAGTGTATCATTGAAAATACCTTATAATATAACGTAATATGCAGTGTATCATTGAAAATACCTTAGAATATATGGTAATTCTAGTCTATCAATGAAAATACCTTATAATATAACGTAATATGCAGTGTATCATTGAAAATACCTTATAATATATCGTTATTTGTAGTGTATCATTGAAAATACCTTAGAATATATGGTAATTCTAGTCTATCAATGAAAATACCTTATAATATAACGTAATATGCAGTGTATCATTGAAAATACCTTATAATATAACGTAATATGCAGTGTATCATTGAAAATACCTTAGAATATATGGTAATTCTAGTCTATCAATGAAAATACCTTATAATATAACGTAATATGCAGTGTATCATTGAAAATACCTTATAATATATCGTAACTTGTAGTGTATCAATGAAAATACCTTCTCATATAACGTAATATGCAGTGTATCATTGAAAATACCTTATAATATATCGTTATTTGTAGTGTATCTTTGAAAATACCTTATAATATAACGTAATAAGCAGTGTATCATTGAAAATACCTTATAATATATAGTAGTTTATCATTGAAAATACCTTATAATATAACTTAATATGCAGTGTATCATTGAAAATACCTTATAATATAACGTAATATGCAGTGTATCATTGAAAATACCTTATAATATAACGTAATATGCAGTTTATCATTGAAAATACCTTCCCATATAACGTAATATGCAGTGTATCATTGAAAATACCTTAGAATATTTGGTAATTCTTGTCTATCAATGAAAATACCTTATAATATAACGTAATATGCAGTGTATCATTGAAAATACCTTATAATACGTAGTAGTATATCATTGAAAATACCTTATGATATAACGTAATTTGTAGTGTATCATTGAAAATACCTTATAATATAACGTAATATGCAGTGTATCATTGAAAATACCTTATAATATAACGTAATATGCAGTGTATCATTGAAAATACCTTATAATATAACGTAATATGCAGTTTATCATTGAAAATACCTTCCCATATAACGAAATATGCAGTGTATCATTGAAAATACCTTATAATATAACGTAATATGCAGTTTATCATTGAAAATACCTTCCCATATAACGTAATATGCAGTGTATCATTGAAAATACCTTAGAATATATGGTAATTCTTGTCTATCAATGAAAATACCTTATAATATAACGTAATATGCCGTGTATCATTGAAAATACCTTATAATACGTAGTAGTATATCATTGAAAATACCTTATAATATAACGTAATATGCAGTGTATCATTGAAAATACCTTATAATATAACGTAATATGCAGTGTATCGTTGAAAATACCTTATAATATAACGTAATATGCAGTGTATCATTGAAAATACCTTATAATATAACGTAATATGCAGTGTATCATTGAAAATACCTTAGAATATATGGTAATTCTAGTCTATCATTGAAAATACCTTATAATATATCGTAATTTGTAGTGTATCAATGAAAATACCTTATAATATAACGTAATATGCAGTGTATCATTGAAAATACCTTATAATATAACGTAATATGCAGTTTATCATTGAAAATACCTTCCCATATAACGTAATATGCAGTGTATCATTGAAAATACCTTAGAATATATGGTAATTCTTGTCTATCAATGAAAATACCTTATAATATAACGTAATATGCAGTGTATCATTGAAAATACCTTATAATACGTAGTAGTATATCATTGAAAATACCTTATGATATAACGTAATTTGTAGTGTATCATTGAAAATACCTTATAATATAACGTAATATGCAGTGTATCATTGAAAATACCTTAGAATATATGGTAATTCCAGTCTATCAATGAAAATACCTTATAATATAACGTAATATGCAGTGTATCATTGAAAATACCTTATAATACGTAGTAGTTTATCATTGAAAATACCTTATAATATAACGTAATATGCAGTGTATCATTGAAAATACCTTATAATATAACGTAATATGCAGTGTATCATTGAAAATACCTTAGAATATATGGTAATTCTAGTCTATCAATGAAAATACCTTATAATATAACGTAATATGCAGTGTATCATTGAAAATACCTTATAATATATCGTTATTTGTAGTGTATCTTTGAAAATACCTTATAATATAACGTAATATGCAGTGTATCATTGAAAATACCTTATAATATACAGTAGTTTATCATTGAAAATACCTTATAATATAACTTAATATGCAGTGTATCATTGAAAATACCTTATAATATAACGTAATATGCAGTGTATCATTGAAAATACCTTATAATATAACGTAATATGCAGTTTATCATTGAAAATACCTTCGCATATAACGTAATATGCAGTGTATCATTGAAAATACCTTAGAATATATGGTAATTCTTGTCTATCAATGAAAATACCTTATAATATAACGTAATATGCAGTGTATCATTGAAAATACCTTATAATACGTAGTAGTATATCATTGAAAATACCTTATGATATAACGTAATTTTGTAGTGTATCATTGAAAATACCTTATAATATAACGTAATATGCAGTGTATCATTGAAAATACCTTAGAATATATGGTAATTCTAGTCTATCAATGAAAATACCTTATAATATAACGTAATATGCAGTGTATCATTGAAAATACCTTATAATACGTAGTAGTTTATCATTGAAAATACCTTATAATATAACGTAATATGCAGTGTATCATTGAAAATACCTTATAATATAACGTAATATGCAGTGTATCATTGAAAATACCTTAGAATATATGGTAATTCTAGTCTATCAATGAAAATACCTTATAATATAACGTAATATGCAGTGTATCATTGAAAATACCTTATAATACGTAGCAGTTTATCATTGAAAATACCTTATAATATAACGTAATATGCAGTGTATCATTGAAAATACCTTATAATACGTAGCAGTTTATCATTGAAAATACCTTATAATATAACGTAATATGCAGTGTATCATTGAAAATACCTTATAATATAACGTAATATGCAGTGTATCATTGAAAATACCTTATAATATAACGTAATATGCAGTTTATCATTGAAAATACCTTCCCATATAACGTAATATGCAGTGTATCATTGAAAATACCTTAGAATATATGGTAATTCTTGTCTATCAATGAAAATACCTTATAATATAACGTAATATGCAGTGTATCATTGAAAATACCTTATAATACGTAGTAGTATATCATTGAAAATACCTTATGATATAACGTAATTTGTAGTGTATCATTGAAAATACCTTATAATATAACGTAATATGCAGTGTATCATTGAAAATACCTTAGAATATATGGTAATTCTAGTCTATCAATGAAAATACCTTATAATATAACGTAATATGCAGTGTATCATTGAAAATACCTTATAATACGTAGTAGTTTATCATTGAAAATACCTTATAATATAACGTAATATGCAGTGTATCATTGAAAATACCTTATAATATAACGTAATATGCAGTGTATCATTGAAAATACCTTAGAATATATGGTAATTCTAGTCTATCAATGAAAATACCTTATAATATAACGTAATATGCAGTGTATCATTGAAAATACCGTATAATACGTAGCAGTTTATCATTGAAAATACCTTATAATATAACGTAATATGCAGTGTATCATTGAAAATACCTTATAATATAACGTAATATGCAGTGTATCATTGAAAATACCTTATAATATAACGTAATATGCAGTTTATCATTGAAAATACCTTCCCATATAACGAAATATGCAGTGTATCATTGAAAATACCTTAGAATATATGGTAATTCTAGTCTACCAATGAAAATACCTTATAATATAACGTAATATGCAGTGTATCATTGAAAATACCTTATAATATAACGTAATATGCAGTGTATCATTGAAAATACCTTAGAATATATGGTAATTCTAGTCTATCATTGAAAATACCTTATAATATATCGTAATTTGTAGTGTATCAATGAAAATACCTTCTCATATAACGTAATATGCAGTGTATCATTGAAAATACCTTATAATATATCGTTATTTGTAGTGTATCTTTGAAAATACCTTATAATATAACGTAATATGCAGTGTATCATTGAAAATACCTTAGAATATATGGTAATTCTAGTCTACCAATGAAAATACCTTATAATATAACGTAATATGAAGTGTATCATTGAAAATACCTTATAATATAACGTAATATGCAGTGTATCATTGAAAATACCTTAGAATATATGGTAATTCTAGTCTATCAATGAAAATACCTTATAATATAACGTAATATGCAGTGTATCATTGAAAATACCTTATAATATAACGTAATTTGTAGTGTATCAATGAAAATACCTTCTCATATAACGTAATATGCAGTGTATCATTGAAAATACCTTATAATATATCGTTATTTGTAGTGTATCTTTGAAAATACCTTATAATATAACGTAATATGCAGTGTATCATTGAAAATACCCTATAATATATAGTAGTTTATCATTGAAAATACCTTATAGTATAACGTAATATGCAGTGCATTTTGAAAATACCTTCCCATATAACGTAATATGCAGTGTATCATTGAAAATACCTTATAATATATCGTAATTTGTAGTGTATCAATGAAAATACCTTCTCATATAACGTAATATGCAGTGTATCATTGAAAATACCTTATAATATATCGTTATTTGTAGTGTATCTTTGAAAATACCTTATAATATAACGTAATATGCAGTGTATCATTGAAAATACCTTATAATATATAGTAGTTTATCATTGAAAATACCTTATAATATAACTTAATATGCAGTGTATCATTGAAAATACCTTATAATATAACGTAATATGCAGTGTATCATTGAAAATACCTTATAATATAACGTAATATGCAGTTTATCATTGAAAATACCTTCCCATATAACGTAATATGCAGTGTATCATTGAAAATACCTTAGAATATATGGTAATTCTTGTCTATCAATGAAAATACCTTATAATATAACGTAATATGCAGTGTATCATTGAAAATACCTTATAATACGTAGTAGTATATCATTGAAAATACCTTATGATATAACGTAATTTGTAGTGTATCATTGAAAATACCTTATAATATAACGTAATATGCAGTGTATCATTGAAAATACCTTCGAATATATGGTAATTCTAGTCTATCAATGAAAATACCTTATAATATAACGTAATATGCAGTGTATCATTGAAAATACCTTATAATACGTAGTAGTTTATCATTGAAAATACCTTATAATATAACGTAATATGCAGTGTATCATTGAAAATACCTTATAATATAACGTAATATGCAGTGTATCATTGAAAATACCTTATAATACGTAGTAGTATATCATTGAAAATACCTTATGATATAACGTAATTTGTAGTGTATCATTGAAAATACCTTATAATATAACGTAATATGCAGTGTATCATTGAAAATACCTTATAATATAACGTAATATGCAGTTTATCATTGAAAATACCTTCCCATATAACGAAATATGCAGTGTATCATTGAAAATACCTTATAATATAACGTAATATGCAGTGTATCGTTGAAAATACCTTATAATATAACGTAATATGCAGTGTATCATTGAAAATACCTTATAATATAACGTAATATGCAGTGTATCATTGAAAATACCTTAGAATATATGGTAATTCTAGTCTATCATTGAAAATACCTTATAATATATCGTAATTTGTAGTGTATCAATGAAAATACCTTCTCATATAACGTAATATGCAGTGTATCAATGAAAATACCTTCTCATATAACGTAATATGCAGTGTATCATTGAAAATACCTTATAATATATCGTTATTTGTAGTGTATCTTTGAAAATACCTTATAATATAACGTAATATGCAGTGTATCATTGAAAATACCTTAGAATATATGGTAATTCTAGTCTACCAATGAAAATACCTTATAATATAACGTAATATGCAGTGTATCATTGAAAATACCTTATAATATAACGTAATATGCAGTGTATCATTGAAAATACCTTAGAATATATGGTAATTCTAGTCTATCAATGAAAATACCTTATAATATAACGTAATATGCAGTGTATCATTGAAAATACCTTATAATATAACGTAATTTGTAGTGTATCAATGAAAATACCTTCTCATATAACGTAATATGCAGTGTATCATTGAAAATACCTTATAATATATCGTTATTTGTAGTGTATCTTTGAAAATACCTTATAATATAACGTAATATGCAGTGTATCATTGAAAATACCCTATAATATATAGTAGTTTATCATTGAAAATACCTTATAGTATAACGTAATATGCAGTGCATTTTGAAAATACCTTCCCATATAACGTAATATGCAGTGTATCATAGAAAATACCTTATAATATATCGTAATTTGTAGTGTATCAATGAAAATACCTTCTCATATAACGTAATATGCAGTGTATCATTGAAAATACCTTATAATATATCGTTATTTGTAGTGTATCTTTGAAAATACCTTATAATATAACGTAATATGCAGTGTATCATTGAAAATACCTTATAATATATAGTAGTTTATCATTGAAAATACCTTATAATATAACTTAATATGCAGTGTATCATTGAAAATACCTTATAATATAACGTAATATGCAGTGTATCATTGAAAATACCTTATAATATAACGTAATATGCAGTTTATCATTGAAAATACCTTCCCATATAACGTAATATGCAGTGTATCATTGAAAATACCTTAGAATATATGGTAATTCTTGTCTATCAATGAAAATACCTTATAATATAACGTAATATGCAGTGTATCATTGAAAATACCTTATAATACGTAGTAGTATATCATTGAAAATACCTTATGATATAACGTAATTTGTAGTGTATCATTGAAAATACCTTATAATATAACGTAATATGCAGTGTATCATTGAAAATACCTTAGAATATATGGTAATTCTAGTCTATCAATGAAAATACCTTATAATATAACGTAATATGCAGTGTATCATTGAAAATACCTTATAATACGTAGTAGTTTATCATTGAAAATACCTTATAATATAACGTAATATGCAGTGTATCATTGAAAATACCTTATAATATAACGTAATATGCAGTGTATCATTGAAAATACCTTATAATACGTAGTAGTATATCATTGAAAATACCTTATGATATAACGTAATTTGTAGTGTATCATTGAAAATACCTTATAATATAACGTAATATGCAGTGTATCATTGAAAATACCTTATAATATAACGTAATATGCAGTTTATCATTGAAAATACCTTCCCATATAACGTAATATGCAGTGTATCATTGAAAATACCTTAGAATATATGGTAATTCTTGTCTATCAATGAAAATACCTTATAATATAACGTAATATGCAGTGTATCATTGAAAATACCTTATAATACGTAGCAGTTTATCATTGAAAATACCTTATAATATAACGTAATATGCAGTGTATCATTGAAAATACCTTATAATACGTAGCAGTTTATCATTGAAAATACCTTATAATATAACGTAATATGCAGTGTATCATTGAAAATACCTTATAATATAACGTAATATGCAGTGTATCATTGAAAATACCTTATAATATACCGTAATATGCAGTTTATCATTGAAAATACCTTCCCATATAACGTAATATGCAGTGTATCATTGAAAATACCTTAGAATATATGGTAATTCTTGTCTATCAATGAAAATACCTTATAATATAACGTAATATGCAGTGTATCATTGAAAATACCTTATAATACGTAGTAGTATATCATTGAAAATACCTTATGATATAACGTAATTTGTAGTGTATCATTGAAAATACCTTATAATATAACGTAATATGCAGTGTATCATTGAAAATACCTTAGAATATATGGTAATTCTAGTCTATCAATGAAAATACCTTATAATATAACGTAATATGCAGTGTATCATTGAAAATACCTTATAATACGTAGTAGTTTATCATTGAAAATACCTTATAATATAACGTAATATGCAGTGTATCATTGAAAATACCTTATAATATAACGTAATATGCAGTGTATCATTGAAAATACCTTATAATACGTAGTAGTATATCATTGAAAATACCTTATGATATAACGTAATTTGTAGTGTATCATTGAAAATACCTTATAATATAACGTAATATGCAGTGTATCATTGAAAATACCTTAGAATATATGGTAATTCCAGTCTATCAATGAAAATACCTTATAATATAACGTAATATGCAGTGTATCATTGAAAATACCTTATAATACGTAGTAGTTTATCATTGAAAATACCTTATAATATAATGTAATATGCAGTGTATCATTGAAAATACCTTATAATATAACGTAATATGCAGTGTATCATTGAAAATACCTTAGAATATATGGTAATTCTAGTCTATCAATGAAAATACCTTATAATATAACGTAATATGCAGTGTATCATTGAAAATACCTTATAATATATCGTTTTCTTGTAGTGTATCTTTGAAAATACCTTATAATATAACGTAATATGCAGTGTATCATTGAAAATACCTTATAATATATAGTAGTTTATCATTGAAAATACCTTATAATATAACTTAATATGCAGTGTATCATTGAAAATACCTTATAATATAACGTAATATGCAGTGTATCATTGAAAATACCTTATAATATAACGTAATATGCAGTTTATCATTGAAAATACCTTCCCATATAACGTAATATGCAGTGTATCATTGAAAATACCTTAGAATATATGGTAATTCTTGTCTATCAATGAAAATACCTTATAATATAACGTAATATGCAGTGTATCATTGAAAATACCTTATAATACGTAGTAGTATATCATTGAAAATACCTTATGATATAACGTAATTTGTAGTGTATCATTGAAAATACCTTATAATATAACGTAATATGCAGTGTATCATTGAAAATACCTTAGAATATATGGTAATTCTAGTCTATCAATGAAAATACCTTATAATATAACGTAATATGCAGTGTATCATTGAAAATACCTTATAATACGTAGTAGTTTATCATTGAAAATACCTTATAATATAACGTAATATGCAGTGTATCATTGAAAATACCTTATAATATAACGTAATATGCAGTGTATCATTGAAAATACCTTAGAATATATGGTAATTCTAGTCTATCAATGAAAATACCTTATAATATAACGTAATATGCAGTGTATCATTGAAAATACCTTATAATACGTAGCAGTTTATCATTGAAAATACCTTATAATATAACGTAATATGCAGTGTATCATTGAAAATACCTTATAATACGTAGCAGTTTATCATTGAAAATACCTTATAATATAACGTAATATGCAGTGTATCATTGAAAATACCTTATAACATAACGTAATATGCAGTGTATCATTGAAAATACCTTATAATATAACGTAATATGCAGTTTATCATTGAAAATACCTTCCCATATAACGTAATATGCAGTGTATCATTGAAAATACCTTAGAATATATGGTAATTCTTGTCTATCAATGAAAATACCTTATAATATAACGTAATATGCAGTGTATCATTGAAAATACCTTATAATACGTAGTAGTATATCATTGAAAATACCTTATGATATAACGTAATTTGTAGTGTATCATTGAAAATACCTTATAATATAACGTAATATGCAGTGTATCATTGAAAATACCTTAGAATATATGGTAATTCTAGTCTATCAATGAAAATACCTTATAATATAACGTAATATGCAGTGTATCATTGAAAATACCTTATAATACGTAGCAGTTTATCATTGAAAATACCTTATAATATAACGTAATATGCAGTGTATCATTGAAAATACCTTATAATACGTAGCAGTTTATCATTGAAAATACCTTATAATATAACGTAATATGCAGTGTATCATTGAAAATACCTTATAATATAACGTAATATGCAGTTTATCATTGAAAATACCTTCCCATATAACGTAATATGCAGTGTATCATTGAAAATACCTTAGAATATATGGTAATTCTTGTCTATCAATGAAAATACCTTATAATATAACGTAATATGCAGTGTATCATTGAAAATACCTTATAATACGTAGTAGTATATCATTGAAAATACCTTATAATATAACGTAATATGCAGTGTATCATTGAAAATTCCTTATAATATAACGTAATATGCAGTGTATCGTTGAAAATACCTTATAATATAACGTAATATGCAGTGTATCATTGAAAATACCTTATAATATAACGTAATATGCAGTGTATCATTGAAAATACCTTAGAATATATGGTAATTCTAGTCTATCATTGAAAATACCTTATAATATATCGCAATTTGTAGTGTATCAATGAAAATACCTTCTCATATAACGTAATATGCCGTGTATCATTGAAAATACCTTATAATATATCGTTATTTGTAGTGTATCTTTGAAAATACCTTATAATATAACGTAATATGCAGTGTATCATTGAAAATACCCTATAATATATAGTAGTTTATCATTGAAAATACCTTATAGTATAACGTAATATGCAGTGCATCTTTGAAAATACCTTCCCATATAACGTAATATGCAGTGTATCATTGAAAATACCTTATAATATATCGTAATTTGTAGTGTATCAATGAAAATACCTTCTCATATAACGTAATATGCAGTGTATCGTTGAAAATACCTTATAATATATCGTTATTTGTAGTGTATCTTTGAAAATACCTTATAATATAACGTAATATGCAGTGTATCATTGAAAATACCCTATAATATATAGTAGTTTATCATTGAAAATACCTTATAGAATAACGTAATATGCAGTGCATCTTTGAAAATACCTTCCCATATAACGTAATATGCAGTGTATCATTGAAAATACCTTATAATATATCGTAATTTGTAGTGTATCAATGAAAAGACCTTCTCATATAACGTAATATGCAGTGTATCACTGAAAATACCTTATAATATATCGTTATTTGTAGTGTATCATTGAAAATACCTTATAATATAACGTAATATGCAGTGTATCATTGAAAATACCTTATAATATAACGTAATATGCAGTGTATCATTGAAAATACCTTAGAATATATGGTAATTCTTGTCTATCAATGAAAATACCTTATAATATAACGTAATATGCCGTGTATCATTGAAAATACCTTATAATACGTAGTAGCATATCATTGAAAATACCTTATAATATAACGTAATATGCAGTGTATCATTGAAAATACCTTATAATATAACGTAATATGCAGTGTATCGTTGAAAATACCTTATAATATAACGTAATATGCAGTGTATCATTGAAAATACCTTATAATATAACGTAATATGCAGTGTATCATTGAAAATACCTTAGAATATATGGTAATTCTAGTCTATCATTGAAAATACCTTATAATATATCGTAATTTGTAGTGTATCAATGAAAATACCTTATCATATAACGTAATATGCAGTGTATCATTGAAAATACCTTATAATATATCGTTATTTGTAGTGTATCTTTGAAAATACCTTATGATATAACGTAATATGCAGTGTATCATTGAAAATACCTTAGAATATATGGTAATTCTAGTCTACCAATGAAAATACCTTATAATATAACGTAATATGCAGTGTATCATTGAAAATACCTTATAATACGTAGTAGTATATCATTGAAAATACCTTATAATATAACGTAATATGCAGTGTATCATTGAAAATACCTTATAATATAACGTAATATGCAGTGTATCATTGAAAATACCTTATAATATAACGTAATATGCAGTGTATCATTGAAAATACCTTATAATATATCGTAATATGCAGTGTATCATTGAAAACACCTTATAATATAACGTAATTTGTAGTGTATCATTGAAAATACCTTATAATATAACGTAATATGCAGTGTATCATTGAAAACACCTTATAATACGTAGCAGTTTATCATTGAAAATACCTTATAATATAACGTAATATGCAGTGTATCATTGAAAATACCTTATAATACGTAGCAGTTTATCATTGAAAATACCTTATAATATAACGTAATATGCAGTGTATCATTGAAAATACCTTATAATATAACGTAATATGCAGTTTATCATTGAAAATACCTTCCCATATAACGTAATATGCAGTGTATCATTGAAAATACCTTAGAATATATGGTAATTCTTGTCTATCAATGAAAATACCTTATAATATAACGTAATATGCAGTGTATCATTGAAAATACCTTATAATACGTAGTAGTATATCATTGAAAATACCTTATGATATAACGTAATTTGTAGTGTATCATTGAAAATACCTTATAATATAACGTAATATGCAGTGTATCATTGAAAATACCTTAGAATATATGGTAATTCTAGTCTATCAATGAAAATACCTTATAATATAACGTAATATGCAGTGTATCATTGAAAATACCTCATAATATAACGTAATATGCAGTGTATCATTGAAAATACCTTAGAATATATGGTAATTCTAGTCTATCAATGAAAATACCTTATAATATAACGTAATATGCAGTGTATCATTGAAAATACCTTATAATACGTAGCAGTTTATCATTGAAAATACCTTATAATATAACGTAATATGCAGTGTATCATTGAAAATACCTTATAATACGTAGTAGTATATCATTGAAAATACCTTATAATATAACTTAATATGCAGTGTATCATTGAAAATACCTTATAATATAACGTAATATGCAGTGTATCATTGAAAATACCTTATAATATAACGTAATATGCAGTGTATCATTGAAAATACCTTCCCATATAACGTAATATGCAGTGTATCATTGAAAATACCTTAGAATATATGGTAATTCTTGTCTATCAATGAAAATACCTTATAATATAACGTAATATGCAGTGTATCATTGAAAATACCTTATAATACGTAGCAGTTTATCATTGAAAATACCTTATAATATAACGTAATATGCAGTGTATCATTGAAAATACCTTATAATATAACGTAATATGCAGTTTATCATTGAAAATACCTTCCCATATAACGTAATATGCAGTGTATCATTGAAAATACCTTAGAATATATGGTAATTCTAGTCTATCAATGAAAATACCTTATAATATAACGTAATATGCAGTGTATCATTGAAAATACCTTATAATACGTAGTAGTATATCATTGAAAATACCTTATGATATAACGTAATTTGTAGTGTATCATTGAAAATACCTTATAATATAACGTAATATGCAGTGTATCATTGAAAATACCTTAGAATATATGGTAATTCTAGTCTATCAATGAAAATACCTTATAATATAACGTAATATGCAGTGTATCATTGAAAATACCTCATAATATAACGTAATATGCAGTGTATCATTGAAAATACCTTAGAATATATGGTAATTCTAGTCTATCAATGAAAATACCTTATAATATAACGTAATATGCAGTGTATCATTGAAAATACCTTCCCATATAACGTAATATGCAGTGTATCATTGAAAATACCTTAGAATATATGGTAATTCTTGTCTATCAATGAAAATACCTTATAATATAACGTAATATGCAGTGTATCATTGAAAATACCTTATAATACGTAGTAGTATATCATTGAAAATACCTTATGATATAACGTAATTTGTAGTGTATCATTGAAAATACCTTATAATATAACGTAATATGCAGTGTATCATTGAAAATACCTTAGAATATATGGTAATTCTAGTCTATCAATGAAAATACCTTATAATATAACGTAATATGCAGTGTATCATTGAAAATACCTCATAATATAACGTAATATGCAGTGTATCATTGAAAATACCTTAGAATATATGGTAATTCTAGTCTATCAATGAAAATACCTTATAATATAACGTAATATGCAGTGTATCATTGAAAATACCTTATAATACGTAGCAGTTTATCATTGAAAATACCTTATAATATAACGTAATATGCAATGTATCATTGAAAATACCTTATAATATAACGTAATATGCAGTGTATCATTGAAAATACCTTAGAATATATGGTAATTCTTGTCTATCAATGAAAATACCTTATAATATAACGTAATATGCCGTGTATCATTGAAAATACCTTATAATACGTAGTAGTATATCATTGAAAATACCTTATAATATAACGTAATATGCAGTGTATCATTGAAAATACCTTATAATATAACGTAATATGCAGTGTATCGTTGAAAATACCTTATAATATAACGTAATATGCAGTGTATCATTGAAAATACCTTATAATATAACGTAATATGCAGTGTATCATTGAAAATACCTTAGAATATATGGTAATTCTAGTCTATCATTGAAAATACCTTATAATATATCGTAATTTGTAGTGTATCAATGAAAATACCTTCTCATATAACGTAATATGCAGTGTATCATTGAAAATACCTTATAATATATCGTTATTTGTAGTGTATCTTTGAAAATACCTTATGATATAACGTAATATGCAGTGTATCATTGAAAATACCTTAGAATATATGGTAATTCTAGTCTACCAATGAAAATACCTTATAACATAACGTAATATGCAGTGTATCATTGAAAATACCTTATAATACGTAGTAGTATATCATTGAAAATACCTTATAATATAACGTAATATGCAGTGTATCATTGAAAATACCTTATAATATAACGTAATATGCAGTGTATCGTTGAAAATACCTTATAATATAACGTAATATGCAGTGTATCATTGAAAATACCTTATAATATAACGTAATATGCAGTGTATCATTGAAAATACCTTATGATATAACGTAATTTGTAGTGTATCATTGAAAATACCTTATAATATAACGTAATATGCAGTGTATCATTGAAAATACCTTATAATACGTAGCAGTTTATCATTGAAAATACCTTATAATATAACGTAATATGCAGTGTATCATTGAAAATACCTTATAATACGTAGCAGTTTATCATTGAAAATACCTTATAATATAACGTAATATGCAGTGTATCATTGAAAATACCTTATAATATAACGTAATATGCAGTTTATCATTGAAAATACCTTCCCATATAACGTAATATGCAGTGTATCATTGAAAATACCTTAGAATATATGGTAATTCTTGTCTATCAATGAAAATACCTTATAATATAACGTAATATGCAGTGTATCATTGAAAATACCTTATAATACGTAGCAGTTTATCATTGAAAATACCTTATAATATAACGTAATATGCAGTGTATCATTGAAAATACCTTATAATATAACGTAATATGCAGTTTATCATTGAAAATACCTTCCCATATAACGTAATATGCAGTGTATCATTGAAAATACCTTAGAATATATGGTAATTCTTGTCTATCAATGAAAATACCTTATAATATAACGTAATATGCAGTGTATCATTGAAAATACCTTATAATACGTAGTAGTATATCATTGAAAATACCTTATGATATAACGTAATTTGTAGTGTATCATTGAAAATACCTTATAATATAACGTAATATGCAGTGTATCATTGAAAATACCTTAGAATATATGGTAATTCTAGTCTATCAATGAAAATACCTTATAATATAACGTAATATGCCGTGTATCATTGAAAATACCTTATAATACGTAGTAGTATATCATTGAAAATACCTTATAATATAACGTAATATGCAGTGTATCATTGAAAATACCTTATAATATAACGTAATATGCAGTGTATCATTGAAAATACCTTATAATATAACGTAATATGCAGTGTATCATTGAAAATACCTTATAATATAACGTAATATGCAGTGTATCATTGAAAATACCTTAGAATATATGGTAATTCTAGTCTATCATTGAAAATACCTTATAATATATCGTAATTTGTAGTGTATCAATGAAAATACCTTCTCATATAACGTAATATGCAGTGTATCATTGAAAATACCTTATAATATATCGTTATTTGTAGTGTATCTTTGAAAATACCTTATGATATAACGTAATATGCAGTGTATCATTGAAAATACCTTAGAATATATGGTAATTCTAGTCTACCAATGAAAATACCTTATAACATAACGTAATATGCAGTGTATCATTGAAAATACCTTATAATACGTAGTAGTATATCATTGAAAATACCTTATAATATAACGTAATATGCAGTGTATCATTGAAAATACCTTATAATATAACGTAATATGCAGTGTATCGTTGAAAATACCTTATAATATAACGTAATATGCAGTGTATCATTGAAAATACCTTATAATATAACGTAATATGCAGTGTATCATTGAAAATACCTTATGATATAACGTAATTTGTAGTGTATCATTGAAAATACCTTATAATATAACGTAATATGCAGTGTATCATTGAAAATACCTTATAATACGTAGCAGTTTATCATTGAAAATACCTTATAATATAACGTAATATGCAGTGTATCATTGAAAATACCTTATAATACGTAGTAGTTTATCATTGAAAATACCTTATAATATAACGTAATATGCAGTGTATCATTGAAAATACCTTATAATATAACGTAATATGCAGTTTATCATTGAAAATACCTTCCCATATAACGTAATATGCAGTGTATCATTGAAAATACCTTAGAATATATGGTAATTCTTGTCTATCAATGAAAATACCTTATAATATAACGTAATATGCAGTGTATCATTGAAAATATCTTATAATACGTAGTAGTATATCATTGAAAATACCTTATGATATAACGTAATTTGTAGTGTATCATTGAAAATACCTTATAATATAACGTAATATGCAGTGTATCATTGAAAATACCTTAGAATATATGGTAATTCTAGTCTATCAATGAAAATACCTTATAATATAACGTAATATGCAGTGTATCATTGAAAATACCTCATAATATAACGTAATATGCAGTGTATCATTGAAAATACCTTAGAATATATGGTAATTCTAGTCTATCAATGAAAATACCTTATAATATAACGTAATATGCAGTGTATCATTGAAAATACCTTATAATACGTAGCAGTTTATCATTGAAAATACCTTATAATATAACGTAATATGCAGTGTATCATTGAAAATACCTTATAATACGTAGTAGTATATCATTGAAAATACCTTATAATATAACTTAATATGCAGTGTATCATTGAAAATACCTTATAATATAACGTAATATGCAGTGTATCATTGAAAATACCTTATAATATAACGTAATATGCAGTGTATCATTGAAAATACCTTCCCATATAACGTAATATGCAGTGTATCATTGAAAATACCTTAGAATATATGGTAATTCTTGTCTATCAATGAAAATACCTTATAATATAACGTAATATGCAGTGTATCATTGAAAATACCTTATAATACGTAGCAGTTTATCATTGAAAATACCTTATAATATAACGTAATATGCAGTGTATCATTGAAAATACCTTATAATATAACGTAATATGCAGTTTATCATTGAAAATACCTTCCCATATAACGTAATATGCAGTGTATCATTGAAAATACCTTAGAATATATGGTAATTCTTGTCTATCAATGAAAATACCTTATAATATAACGTAATATGCAGTGTATCATTGAAAATACCTTATAATACGTAGTAGTATATCATTGAAAATACCTTATGATATAACGTAATTTGTAGTATCATTGAAAATACCTTATAATATAACGTAATATGCAGTGTATCATTGAAAATACCTTAGAATATATGGTAATTCTAGTCTATCAATGAAAATACCTTATAATATAACGTAATATGCAGTGTATCATTGAAAATACCTCATAATATAACGTAATATGCAGTGTATCATTGAAAATACCTTAGAATATATGGTAATTCTAGTCTATCAATGAAAATACCTTATAATATAACGTAATATGCAGTGTATCATTGAAAATACCTTCCCATATAACGTAATATGCAGTGTATCATTGAAAATACCTTAGAATATATGGTAATTCTTGTCTATCAATGAAAATACCTTATAATATAACGTAATATGCAGTGTATCATTGAAAATACCTTATAATACGTAGTAGTATATCATTGAAAATACCTTATGATATAACGTAATTTGTAGTGTATCATTGAAAATACCTTATAATATAACGTAATATGCAGTGTATCATTGAAAATACCTTAGAATATATGGTAATTCTAGTCTATCAATGAAAATACCTTATAATATAACGTAATATGCAGTGTATCATTGAAAATACCTCATAATATAACGTAATATGCAGTGTATCATTGAAAATACCTTAGAATATATGGTAATTCTAGTCTATCAATGAAAATACCTTATAATATAACGTAATATGCAGTGTATCATTGAAAATACCTTATAATACGTAGCAGTTTATCATTGAAAATACCTTATAATATAACGTAATATGCAGTGTATCATTGAAAATACCTTATAATATAACGTAATATGCAGTGTATCATTGAAAATACCTTAGAATATATGGTAATTCTTGTCTATCAATGAAAATACCTTATAATATAACGTAATATGCCGTGTATCATTGAAAATACCTTATAATACGTAGTAGTATATCATTGAAAATACCTTATAATATAACGTAATATGCAGTGTATCATTGAAAATACCTTATAATATAACGTAATATGCAGTGTATCTTTGAAAATACCTTATAATATAACGTAATATGCAGTGTATCATTGAAAATACCTTATAATATAACGTAATATGCAGTGTATCATTGAAAATACCTTAGAATATATGGTAATTCTAGTCTATCATTGAAAATACCTTATAATATATCGTAATTTGTAGTGTATCAATGAAAATACCTTCTCATATAACGTAATATGCAGTGTATCATTGAAAATACCTTATAATATATCGTTATTTGTAGTGTATCTTTGAAAATACCTTATGATATAACGTAATATGCAGTGTATCATTGAAAATACCTTAGAATATATGGTAATTCTAGTCTACCAATGAAAATACCTTATAATATAACGTAATATGCAGTGTATCATTGAAAATACCTTATAATACGTAGTAGTATATCATTGAAAATACCTTATAATATAACGTAATATGCAGTGTATCATTGAAAATACCTTATAATATAACGTAATATGCAGTGTATCGTTGAAAATACCTTATAATATAACGTAATATGCAGTGTATCATTGAAAATACCTTATAATATAACGTAATATGCAGTGTATCATTGAAAATACCTTATGATATAACGTAATTTGTAGTGTATCATTGAAAATACCTTATAATATAACGTAATATGCAGTGTATCATTGAAAACACCTTATAATACGTAGCAGTTTATCATTGAAAATACCTTATAATATAACGTAATATGCAGTGTATCATTGAAAATACCTTATAATACGTAGCAGTTTATCATTGAAAATACCTTATAATATAACGTAATATGCAGTGTATCATTGAAAATACCTTATAATATAACGTAATATGCAGTTTATCATTGAAAATACCTTCCCATATAACGTAATATGCAGTGTATCATTGAAAATACCTTAGAATATATGGTAATTCTTGTCTATCAATGAAAATACCTTATAATATAACGTAATATGCAGTGTATCATTGAAAATACCTTATAATACGTAGCAGTTTATCATTGAAAATACCTTATAATATAACGTAATATGCAGTGTATCATTGAAAATACCTTATAATATAACGTAATATGCAGTTTATCATTGAAAATACCTTCCCATATAACGTAATATGCAGTGTATCATTGAAAATACCTTAGAATATATGGTAATTCTTGTCTATCAATGAAAATACCTTATAATATAACGTAATATGCAGTGTATCATTGAAAATACCTTATAATACGTAGTAGTATATCATTGAAAATACCTTATGATATAACGTAATTTGTAGTGTATCATTGAAAATACCTTATAATATAACGTAATATGCAGTGTATCATTGAAAATACCTTAGAATATATGGTAATTCTAGTCTATCAATGAAAATACCTTATAATATAACGTAATATGCAGTGTATCATTGAAAATACCTCATAATATAACGTAATATGCAGTGTATCATTGAAAATACCTTAGAATATATGGTAATTCTAGTCTATCAATGAAAATACCTTATAATATAACGTAATATGCAGTGTATCATTGAAAATACCTTCCCATATAACGTAATATGCAGTGTATCATTGAAAATACCTTAGAATATATGGTAATTCTTGTCTATCAATGAAAATACCTCATAATATAACGTAATATGCAGTGTATCATTGAAAATACCTTATAATACGTAGTAGTATATCATTGAAAATACCTTATGATATAACGTAATTTGTAGTGTATCATTGAAAATACCTTATAATATAACGTAATATGCAGTGTATCATTGAAAATACCTTAGAATATATGGTAATTCTAGTCTATCAATGAAAATACCTTATAATATAACGTAATATGCAGTGTATCATTGAAAATACCTCATAATATAACGTAATATGCAGTGTATCATTGAAAATACCTTAGAATATATGGTAATTCTAGTCTATCAATGAAAATACCTTATAATATAACGTAATATGCAGTGTATCATTGAAAATACCTTATAATACGTAGCAGTTTATCATTGAAAATACCTTATAATATAACGTAATATGCAATGTATCATTGAAAATACCTTATAATATAACGTAATATGCAGTGTATCATTGAAAATACCTTATAATATATGGTAATTCTTGTCTATCAATGAAAATACCTTATAATATAACGTAATATGCCGTGTATCATTGAAAATACCTTATAATACGTAGTAGTATATCATTGAAAATACCTTATAATATAACGTAATATGCAGTGTATCATTGAAAATACCTTATAATATAACGTAATATGCAGTGTATCGTTGAAAATACCTTATAATATAACGTAATATGCAGTGTATCATTGAAAATACCTTATAATATAACGTAATATGTAGTGTAGCATTGAAAATACCTTAGAATATATGGTAATTCTAGTCTATCATTGAAAATACCTTATAATATATCGTAATTTGTAGTGTATCAATGAAAATACCTTCTCATATAACGTAATATGCAGTGTATCATTGAAAATACCTTATAATATATCGTTATTTGTAGTGTATCTTTGAAAATACCTTATGATATAACGTAATATGCAGTGTATCATTGAAAATACCTTAGAATATATGGTAATTCTAGTCTACCAATGAAAATACCTTATAATATAACGTAATATGCAGTGTATCATTGAAAATACCTTATAATACGTAGTAGTATATCATTGAAAATACCTTATAATATAACGTAATATGCAGTGTATCATTGAAAATACCTTATAATATAACGTAATATGCAGTGTATCGTTGAAAATACCTTATAATATAACGTAATATGCAGTGTATCATTGAAAATACCTTATAATATAACGTAATATGCAGTTTATCATTGAAAATACCTTATAATATAACGTAATATGCAGTGTATCATTGAAAATACCTTATAATATAACGTAATATGCAGTTTATCATTGAAAATACCTTCCCATATAACGTAATATGCAGTGTATCATTGAAAATACCTTAGAATATATGGTAATTCTTGTCTATCAATGAAAATACCTTATAATATAACGTAATATGCAGTGTATCATTGAAAATACCTTATAATACGTAGTAGTATATCATTGAAAATACCTTATGATATAACGTAATTTGTAGTGTATCATTGAAAATACCTTATAATATAACGTAATATGCAGTGTATCATTGAAAATACCTTAGAATATATGGTAATTCTAGTCTATCAATGAAAATACCTTATAATATAACGTAATATGCAGTGTATCATTGAAAATACCTCATAATATAACGTAATATGCAGTGTATCATTGAAAATACCTTAGAATATATGGTAATTCTAGTCTATCAATGAAAATACCTTATAATATAACGTAATATGCAGTGTATCATTGAAAATACCTTATAATACGTAGCAGTTTATCATTGAAAATACCTTATAATATAACGTAATATGCAGTGTATCATTGAAAATACCTTATAATACGTAGTAGTATATCATTGAAAATACCTTATAATATAACTTAATATGCAGTGTATCATTGAAAATACCTTATAATATAACGTAATATGCAGTGTATCATTGAAAATACCTTATAATATAACGTAATATGCAGTTTATCATTGAAAATACCTTCCCATATAACGTAATATGCAGTGTATCATTGAAAATACCTTAGAATATATGGTAATTCTTGTCTATCAATGAAAATACCTTATAATATAACGTAATATGCAGTGTATCATTGAAAATACCTTATAATACGTAGCAGTTTATCATTGAAAATACCTTATAATATAACGTAATATGCAGTGTATCATTGAAAATACCTTATAATATAACGTAATATGCAGTGTATCATTGAAAATACCTTCCCATATAACGTAATATGCAGTGTATCATTGAAAATACCTTAGAATATATGGTAATTCTAGTCTATCAATGAAAATACCTTATAATATAACGTAATATGCAGTGTATCATTGAAAATACCTTATAATATAACGTAATATGCAGTGTATCATTGAAAATACCTTATAATATAACGTAATATGCAGTGTATCATTGAAAATACCTTATAATACGTAGTAGTATATCATTGAAAATACCTTATAATATAACGTAATATGCAGTGTATCATTGAAAATACCTTATAATATAACGTAATATGCAGTGTATCGTTGAAAATACCTTATAATATAACGTAATATGCAGTGTATCATTGAAAATACCTTATAATATAACGTAATATGCAGTGTATCATTGAAAATACCTTATGATATAACGTAATTTGTAGTGTATCATTGAAAATACCTTATAATATAACGTAATATGCAGTGTATCATTGAAAATACCTTATAATACGTAGCAGTTTATCATTGAAAATACCTTATAATACGTAGCAGTTTATCATTGAAAATACCTTATAATATAACGTAATATGCAGTGTATCATTGAAAATACCTTATAATATAACGTAATATGCAGTGTATCGTTGAAAATACCTTATAATATAACGTAATATGCAGTGTATCATTGAAAATACCTTATAATATAACGTAATATGCAGTGTATCATTGAAAATACCTTCCCATATAACGTAATATGCAGTGTATCATTGAAAATACCTTATAATATATCGTAATTTGTAGTGTATCAATGAAAATACCTTCTCATATAACGTAATATGCAGTGTATCATTGAAAATACCTTATAATATATCGTTATTTGTAGTGTATCTTTGAAAATACCTTATAATATAACGTAATATGCAGTGTATCATTGAAAATACCCTATAATATATAGTAGTTTATCATTGAAAATACCTTATAGTATAACGTAATATGCAGTGCATCTTTGAAAATACCTTCCCATATAACGTAATATGCAGTGTATCATTGAAAATACCTTATAATATATCGTAATTTGTAGTGTATCAATGAAAATACCTTCTCATATAACGTAATATGCAGTGTATCATTGAAAATACCTTATAATATATCGTTATTTGTAGTGTATCTTTGAAAATACCTTATAATATAACGTAATATGCAGTGTATCATTGAAAATACCTTATAATATATAGTAGTTTATCATTGAAAATACCTTATAATATAACTTAATATGCAGTGTATCATTGAAAATACCTTATAATATAACTTAATATGCAGTGTATCATTGAAAATACCTTATAATATAACGTAATATGCAGTGTATCATTGAAAATACCTTATAATATAACGTAATATGCAGTTTATCATTGAAAATACCTTCCCATATAACGTAATATGCAGTGTATCATTGAAAATACCTTAGAATATATGGTAATTCTTGTCTATCAATGAAAATACCTTATAATATAACGTAATATGCAGTGTATCATTGAAAATACCTTATAATACGTAGTAGTATATCATTGAAAGTACCTTATAATATAACGTAATATGCAGTGTATCATTGAAAATACCTTATAATATAACGTAATATGCAGTGTATCGTTGAAAATACCTTATAATATAACGTAATATGCAGTGTATCATTGAAAATACCTTATAATATAACGTAATATGCAGTGTATCTTTGAAAATACCTTATAATATAACGTAATATGCAGTGTATCATTGAAAATACCTTATAATATAACGTAATATGCAGTGTATCATTGAAAATACCTTAGAATATATGGTAATTCTAGTCTATCATTGAAAATACCTTATAATATATCGCAATTTGTAGTGTATCAATGAAAATACCTTCTCATATAACGTAATATGCAGTGTATCATTGAAAATACCTTATAATATATCGTTATTTGTAGTGTATCTTTGAAAATACCTTATAATATAACGTAATATGCAGTGTATCATTGAAAATACCCTATAATATATAGTAGTTTATCATTGAAAATACCTTATAGTATAACGTAATATGCAGTGCATCTTTGAAAATACCTTCCCATATAACGTAATATGCAGTGTATCATTGAAAATACCTTAGAATATATCGTAATTTGTAGTGTATCAATGAAAATACCTTCTCATATAACGTAATATGCAGTGTATCATTGAAAATACCTTATAATATATCGTTATTTGTAGTTTATCTTTGAAAATACCTTATAATATAACGTAATATGCAGTGTATCATTGAAAATACCTTATAATATATAGTAGTTTATCATTGAAAATACCTTATAATATAACTTAATATGCAGTGTATCATTGAAAATACCTTATAATATAACGTAATATGCAGTGTATCATTGAAAATACCCTATAATATATAGTAGTGTATCGTTGAAAATACCTTATAATATAACGTAATATGCAGTGTATCATTGAAAATACCTTATAATATAACGTAATATGCAGTGTATCATTGAAAATACCTTATGATATAACGTAATTTGTAGTGTATCATTGAAAATACCTTATAATATAACGTAATATGCAGTGTATCATTGAAAATACCTTAGAATATATGGTAATTCTAGTCTATCAATGAAAATACCTTATAATATAACGTAATATGCAGTGTATCATTGAAAATACCTTATAATACGTAGTAGTTTATCATTGAAAATACCTTATAATATAACGTAATATGCAGTGTATCATTGAAAATACCTTATAATATAACGTAATATGCAGTGTATCTTTGAAAATACCTTATAATACGTAGTAGTATATCATTGAAAATACCTTATAATATAACGTAATATGCAGTGTATCATTGAAAATACCTTATAATATAACGTAATATGCAGTGTATCGTTGAAAATACCTTATAATATAACGTAATATGCAGTGTATCATTGAAAATACCTTATAATATAACGTAATATGCAGTGTATCATTGAAAATACCTTATGATATAACGTAATTTGTAGTGTATCATTGAAAATACCTTATAATATAACGTAATATGCAGTGTATCATTGAAAATACCTTAGAATATATGGTAATTCTAGTCTATCAATGAAAATACCTTATAATATAACGTAATATGCAGTGTATCATTGAAAATACCTTATAATACGTAGCAGTTTATCATTGAAAATACCTTATAATATAACGTAATATGCAGTGTATCATTGAAAATACCTTATAATATAACGTAATATGCAGTGTATCGTTGAAAATACCTTATAATATAACGTAATATGCAGTGTATCATTGAAAATACCTTATAATATAACGTAATATGCAGTGTATCATTGAAAATACCTTAGAATATATGGTAATTCTAGTCTATCATTGAAAATACCTTATAATATATCGCAATTTGTAGTGTATCAATGAAAATACCTTCTCATATAACGTAATATGCAGTGTATCATTGAAAATACCTTATAATATATCGTTATTTGTAGTGTATCTTTGAAAATACCTTATAATATAACGTAATATGCAGTGTATCATTGAAAATATCCTATAATATATAGTAGTTTATCATTGAAAATACCTTATAGTATAACGTAATATGCAGTGCATCTTTGAAAATACCTTCCCATATAACGTAATATGCAGTGTATCATTGAAAATACCTTATAATATATCGTAATTTGTAGTGTATCAATGAAAATACCTTCTCATATAACGTAATATGCAGTGTATCATTGAAAATACCTTATAATATATCGTTATTTGTAGTTTATCTTTGAAAATACCTTATAATATAACGTAATATGCAGTGTATCATTGAAAATACCTTATAATATATAGTAGTTTATCATTGAAAATACCTTATAATATAACTTAATATGCAGTGTATCATTGAAAATACCTTATAATATAACGTAATATGCAGTGTATCATTGAAAATACCTTATAATATATGGTAATTGTAGTCTACCAATGAAAATACCTTCCCATATAACGTAATATGCAGTGTATCATTGAAAATACCTTAGAATATATGGTAATTCTTGTCTATCAATGAAAATACCTTATAATATAACGTAATATGCAGTGTATCATTGAAAATACCTTATAATACGTAGTAGTATATCATTGAAAATACCTTATAATATAACGTAATATGCAGTGTATCATTGAAAATACCTTATAATATAACGTAATATGCAGTGTATCGTTGAAAATACCTTATAATATAACGTAATATGCAGTGTATCATTGAAAATACCTTATAATATAACGTAATATGCAGTGTATCATTGAAAATACCTTATGATATAATGTAATATGCAGTCTATCATTGAAAATACCTTATAATATAACGTAATATGCAGTGTATCATTGAAAATACCTTATAATATAACGTAATATGCAGTGTATCGTTTAAAATACCTTATAATATAACGTAATATGAAGTGTATCATTGAAAATACCTTATAATATAACGTAATATGCAGTGTATCATTGAAAATACCTTAGAATATATGGTAATTCTAGTCTATCATTGAAAATACCTTATAATATATCGCAATTTGTAGTGTATCAATGAAAATACCTTCTCATATAACGTAATATGCAGTGTATCATTGAAAATACCTTATAATATATCGTTATTTGTAGTGTATCTTTGAAAATACCTTATAATATAACGTAATATGCAGTGTATCATTGAAAATACCTTATAATATAACGTAATATGCAGTGTATCATTGAAAATACCTTATAATATATGGTAATTGTAGTCTACCAATGAAAATACCTTCCCATATAACGTAATATGCAGTGTATCATTGAAAATACCTTAGAATATATGGTAATTCTTGTCTATCAATGAAAATACCTTATAATATAACGTAATATGCAGTGTATCATTGAAAATACCTTATAATACGTAGTAGTATATCATTGAAAATACCTTATAATATAACGTAATATGCAGTGTATCATTGAAAATACCTTATAATATAACGTAATATGCAGTGTATCATTGAAAATACCTTATAATATAACGTAATATGCAGTGTATCATTGAAAATACCTTATAATATAACGTAATATGCAGTGTATCATTGAAAATACCTTATGATATAATGTAATATGCAGTCTATCATTGAAAATACCTTATAATATAACGTAATATGCAGTGTATCATTGAAAATACCTTATAATATAACGTAATATGCAGTGTATCGTTTAAAATACCTTATAATATAACGTAATATGAAGTGTATCATTGAAAATACCTTATAATATAACGTAATATGCAGTGTATCATTGAAAATACCTTAGAATATATGGTAATTCTAGTCTATCATTGAAAATACCTTATAATATATCGCAATTTGTAGTGTATCAATGAAAATACCTTCTCATATAACGTAATATGCAGTGTATCATTGAAAATACCTTATAATATATCGTTATTTGTAGTGTATCTTTGAAAATACCTTATAATATAACGTAATATGCAGTGTATCATTGAAAATACCCTATAATATATAGTAGTTTATCATTGAAAATACCTTATAGTATAACGTAATATGCAGTGCATCTTTGAAAATACCTTCCCATATAACGTAATATGCAGTGTATCATTGAAAATACCTTATAATATATCGTAATTTGTAGTGTATCAAAGAAAATACCTTCTCATATAACGTAATATGCAGTGTATCATTGAAAATACCTTATAATATATCGTTATTTGTAGTTTATCTTTGAAAATACCTTATAATATAACGTAATATGCAGTGTATCATTGAAAATACCTTATAATATAACTTAATATGCAGTGTATCATTGAAAATACCTTATAATATAACGTAATATGCAGTGTATCATTGAAAATACCTTATAATATAACGTAATATGCAGTTTATCATTGAAAATACCTTCCCATATAACGTAATATGCAGTGTATCATTGAAAATACCTTAGAATATATGGTAATTCTAGTCTATCAATGAAAATACCTTATAATATAACGTAATATGCAGTGTATCATTGAAAATACCTTATAATACGTAGTAGTATATCATTGAAAATACCTTATAATATAACGTAATATGCAGTGTATCATTGAAAATACCTTATAATATAACGTAATATGCAGTGTATCTTTGAAAATACCTTATAATATAACGTAATATGCAGTGTATCATTGAAAATACCTTATAATATAACTTAATATGCAGTGTATCATTGAAAATACCTTATAATATAACTTAATATGCAGTGTATCATTGAAAATACCTTATAATATAACGTAATATGCAGTGTATCATTGAAAATACCTTATAATATAACGTAATATGCAGTGTATCATTGAAAATACCTTCCCATATAACGTAATATGCAGTGTATCATTGAAAATACCTTAGAATATATGGTAATTCTTGTCTATCAATGAAAATACCTTATAATATAACGTAATATGCAGTGTATCATTGAAAATACCTTATAATACGTAGTAGTTTATCATTGAAAATACCTTATAATATAACGTAATATGCAGTGTATCATTGAAAATACCTTATAATATAACGTAATATGCAGTGTATCATTGAAAATACCATATAATATAACGTAATATGCAGTGTATCATTGAAAATACCTTATAATATAACGTAATATGCTGTGTATCATTGAAAATACCTTATAATATAACGTAATATGCAGTGTATCATTGAAAATACCTTCCTATATAACTTAATATGCAGTGTATCATTGAATATACCTTATAATATAACGTAGTATGCAGTGTATCATTGAAAATACCTTATAATATATAGTAGTTTATTATTGAAAATACCTTATAATATAACTTAATATGCAGTGTATCATTGAAAATACCTTATAATATATCGTAATTTGTAGTGTATCAATGAAAATACCTTCTCATATAACGTAATATGCAGTGTATCATTGAAAATACCTTATAATATATCGTTATTTGTAGTGTATCTTTGAAAATACCTTATAATATAACGTAATATGCAGTGTATCATTGAAAATACCCTATAATATATAGTAGTTTATCATTGAAAATACCTTATAGTATAACGTAATATGCAGTGCATCTTTGAAAATACCTTCCCATATAACGTAATATGCAGTGTATCATTGAAAATACCTTATAATATATCGTAATTTGTAGTGTATCAATGAAAATACCTTCTCATATAACGTAATATGCAGTGTATCATTGAAAATACCTTATAATATATCGTTATTTGTAGTGTATCTTTGAAAATACCTTATAATATAACGTAATATGCAGTGTATCATTGAAAATACCTTATAATATATAGTAGTTTATCATTGAAAATACCTTATAATATAACGTAATATGCAGTGTATCATTGAAAATACCTTATAATATAACGTAATATGCAGTTTATCATTGAAAATACCTTATAATATAACGTAATATGCAGTGTATCATTGAAAATACCTTAGATTATATGGTAATTGTAGTCTACCAATGAAAATACCTTATAATATAACGTAATATGCAGTGTATCATTGAAAATACCTTATAATATAACGTAATATGCAGTGTATCATTGAAAATACCTTAGAATATATGGTAATTCTAGTCTATCATTGAAAATACCTTATAATATATCGTAATTTGTAGTGTATCAATGAAAATACCTTCTCATATAACGTAATATGCAGTGTATCATTGAAAATACCTTATAATATATCGTTATTTGTAGTGTATCTTTGAAAATACCTTATAATATAACGTAATATGCAGTGTATCATTGAAAATACCCTATAATATATAGTAGTTTATCATTGAAAATACCTTATAGTATAACGTAATATGCAGTGCATCTTTGAAAATACCTTCCCATATAACGTAATATGCAGTGTATCATTGAAAATACCCTATAATATATAGTAGTTTATCATTGAAAATACCTTATAGTATAACGTAATATGCAGTGCATCTTTGAAAATACCTTCCCATATAACGTAATATGCAGTGTATCATTGAAAATACCTTATAATATATCGTAATTTGTAGTGTATCAAAGAAAATACCTTCTCATATAACGTAATATGCAGTGTATCATTGAAAATACCTTATAATATATCGTTATTTGTAGTTTATCTTTGAAAATACCTTATAATATAACGTAATATGCAGTGTATCATTGAAAATACCTTATAATATAACTTAATATGCAGTGTATCATTGAAAATACCTTATAATATAACGTAATATGCAGTGTATCATTGAAAATACCTTATAATATAACGTAATATGCAGTTTATCATTGAAAATACCTTCCCATATAAACGTAATATGCAGTGTATCATTGAAAATACCTTAGAATATATGGTAATTCTTGTCTATCAATGAAAATACCTTATAATATAACGTAATATGCAGTGTATCATTGAAAATACCTTATAATACGTAGTAGTATATCATTGAAAATACCTTATAATATAACGTAATATGCAGTGTATCATTGAAAATACCTTATAATATAACGTAATATGCAGTGTATCTTTGAAAATACCTTATAATATAACGTAATATGCAGTGTATCATTGAAAATACCTTATAATATAACTTAATATGCAGTGTATCATTGAAAATACCTTATAATATAACTTAATATGCAGTGTATCATTGAAAATACCTTATAATATAACGTAATATGCAGTGTATCATTGAAAATACCTTATAATATAACGTAATATGCAGTGTATCATTGAAAATACCTTCCCATATAACGTAATATGCAGTGTATCATTGAAAATACCTTAGAATATATGGTAATTCTTGTCTATCAATGAAAATACCTTATAATATAACGTAATATGCAGTGTATCATTGAAAATACCTTATAATACGTAGTAGTTTATCATTGAAAATACCTTATAATATAACGTAATATGCAGTGTATCATTGAAAATACCTTATAATATAACGTAATATGCAGTGTATCATTGAAAATACCTTATAATATAACGTAATATGCAGTGTATCTTTGAAAATACCTTATAATACGTAGTAGTATATCATTGAAAATACCTTATAATATAACGTAATATGCAGTGTATCATTGAAAATACCTTATAATATAACGTAATATGCAGTGTATCGTTGAAAATACCTTATAATATAACGTAATATGCAGTGTATCATTGAAAATACCTTATAATATAACGTAATATGCAGTGTATCATTGAAAATACCTTATGATATAACGTAATTTGTAGTGTATCATTGAAAATACCTTATAATATAACGTAATATGCAGTGTATCATTGAAAATACCTTAGAATATATGGTAATTCTAGTCTATCAATGAAAATACCTTATAATATAACGTAATATGCAGTGTATCATTGAAAATACCTTATAATACGTAGCAGTTTATCATTGAAAATACCTTATAATATAACGTAATATGCAGTGTATCATTGAAAATACCTTATAATATAACGTAATATGCAGTGTATCATTGAAAATACCTTATAATATAACGTAATATGCAGTGTATCATTGAAAATACCTTATAATATAACGTAATATGCAGTGTATCATTGAAAATACCTTAGAATATGGTAATTCTAGTCTATCAATTGAAAATACCTTATAATATATCGCAATTTGTAGTGTATCAATGAAAATACCTTCTCATATAACGTAATATGCAGTGTATCATTGAAAATACCTTATAATATATCGTTATTTGTAGTGTATCTTTGAAAATACCTTATAATATAACGTAATATGCAGTGTATCATTGAAAATATCCTATAATATATAGTAGTTTATCATTGAAAATACCTTATAGTATAACGTAATATGCAGTGCATCTTTGAAAATACCTTCCCATATAACGTAATATGCAGTGTATCATTGAAAATACCTTATAATATATCGTAATTTGTAGTGTATCAATGAAAATACCTTCTCATATAACGTAATATGCAGTGTATCATTGAAAATACCTTATAATATATCGTTATTTGTAGTTTATCTTTGAAAATACCTTATAATATAACGTAATATGCAGTGTATCATTGAAAATACCTTATAATATATAGTAGTTTATCATTGAAAATACCTTATAATATAACTTAATATGCAGTGTATCATTGAAAATACCTTATAATATAACGTAATATGCAGTGTATCATTGAAAATACCTTATAATATATGGTAATTGTAGTCTACCAATGAAAATACCTTCCCATATAACGTAATATGCAGTGTATCATTGAAAATACCTTAGAATATATGGTAATTCTTGTCTATCAATGAAAATACCTTATAATATAACGTAATATGCAGTGTATCATTGAAAATACCTTATAATACGTAGTAGTATATCATTGAAAATACCTTATAATATAACGTAATATGCAGTGTATCATTGAAAATACCTTATAATATAACGTAATATGCAGTGTATCATTGAAAATACCTTATAATATAACGTAATATGCAGTGTATCATTGAAAATACCTTATAATATAACGTAATATGCAGTGTATCATTGAAAATACCTTATGATATAATGTAATATGCAGCCTATCATTGAAAATACCTTATAATATAACGTAATATGCAGTGTATCATTGAAAATACCTTATAATATAACGTAATATGCAGTGTATCGTTTAAAATACCTTATAATATAACGTAATATGAAGTGTATCATTGAAAATACCTTATAATATAACGTAATATGCAGTGTATCATTGAAAATACCTTATAATATATGGTAATTCTAGTCTATCATTGAAAATACCTTATAATATATCGCAATTTGTAGTGTATCAATGAAAATACCTTCTCATATAACGTAATATGCAGTGTATCATTGAAAATACCTTATAATATATCGTTATTTGTAGTGTATCTTTGAAAATACCTTATAATATAACGTAATATGCAGTGTATCATTGAAAATACCCTATAATATATAGTAGTTTATCATTGAAAATACCTTATAGTATAACGTAATATGCAGTGCATCTTTGAAAATACCTTCCCATATAACGTAATATGCAGTGTATCATTGAAAATACCTTATAATATATCGTAATTTGTAGTGTATCAAAGAAAATACCTTCTCATATAACGTAATATGCAGTGTATCATTGAAAATACCTTATAATATATCGTTATTTGTAGTTTATCTTTGAAAATACCTTATAATGTAACGTAATATGCAGTGTATCATTGAAAATACCTTATAATATAACTTAATATGCAGTGTATCATTGAAAATACCTTATAATATAACGTAATATGCAGTGTATCATTGAAAATACCTTATAATATAACGTAATATGCAGTTTATCATTGAAAATACCTTCCCATATAACGTAATATGCAGTGTATCATTGAAAATACCTTAGAATATATGGTAATTCTTGTCTATCAATGAAAATACCTTATAATATAACGTAATATGCAGTGTATCATTGAAAATACCTTATAATACGTAGTAGTATATCATTGAAAATACCTTATAATATAACGTAATATGCAGTGTATCATTGAAAATACCTTATAATATAACGTAATATGCAGTGTATCTTTGAAAATACCTTATAATATAACGTAATATGCAGTGTATCATTGAAAATACCTTATAATATAACTTAATATGCAGTGTATCATTGAAAATACCTTATAATATAACTTAATATGCAGTGTATCATTGAAAATACCTTATAATATAACGTAATATGCAGTGTATCATTGAAAATACCTTATAATATAACGTAATATGCAGTGTATCATTGAAAATACCTTCCCATATAACGTAATATGCAGTGTATCATTGAAAATACCTTAGAATATATGGTAATTCTTGTCTATCAATGAAAATACCTTATAATATAACGTAATATGCAGTGTATCATTGAAAATACCTTATAATACGTAGTAGTTTATCATTGAAAATACCTTATAATATAACGTAATATGCAGTGTATCATTGAAAATACCTTATAATATAACGTAATATGCAGTGTATCATTGAAAATACCATATAATATAACGTAATATGCAGTGTATCATTGAAAATACCTTATAATATAACGTAATATGCTGTGTATCATTGAAAATACCTTATAATATAACGTAATATGCAGTGTATCATTGAAAATACCTTCCTATATAACTTAATATGCAGTGTATCATTGAATATACCTTATAATATAACGTAATATGCAGTGTATCATTGAAAATACCTTATAATATATAGTAGTTTATTATTGAAAATACCTTATAATATAACTTAATATGCAGTGTATCATTGAAAATACCTTATAATATATCGTAATTTGTAGTGTATCAATGAAAATACCTTCTCATATAAGGTAATATGCAGTGTATCATTGAAAATACCTTATAATATATCGTTATTTGTAGTGTATCTTTGAAAATACCTTATAATATAACGTAATATGCAGTGTATCATTGAAAATACCCTATAATATATAGTAGTTTATCATTGAAAATACCTTATAGTATAACGTAATATGCAGTGCATCTTTGAAAATACCTTCCCATATAACGTAATATGCAGTGTATCATTGAAAATACCTTATAATATATCGTAATTTGTAGTGTATCAATGAAAATACCTTCTCATATAACGTAATATGCAGTGTATCATTGAAAATACCTTATAATATATCGTTATTTGTAGTGTATCTTTGAAAATACCTTATAATATAACGTAATATGCAGTGTATCATTGAAAATACCTTATAATATATAGTAGTTTATCATTGAAAATACCTTATAATATAACGTAATATGCAGTGTATCATTGAAAATACCTTATAATATAACGTAATATGCAGTTTATCATTGAAAATACCTTATAATATAACGTAATATGCAGTGTATCATTGAAAATACCTTAGATTATATGGTAATTGTAGTCTACCAATGAAAATACCTTATAATATAACGTAATATGCAGTGTATCATTGAAAATACCTTATAATATAACGTAATATGCAGTGTATCATTGAAAATACCTTAGAATATATGGTAATTCTAGTCTATCATTGAAAATACCTTATAATATATCGTAATTTGTAGTGTATCAAAGAAAATACCTTCTCATATAACGTAATATGCAGTGTATCATTGAAAATACCTTATAATATATCGTTATTTGTAGTTT
>CAKAJI010000553.1:10000-25000 GCA_916610255.1 Lasioglossum lativentre
CGAGTTAACTTCCGGCGAGTCGCTTAGGTATCGCTGGAACGATAAAATTGCTAAGTACCGCGCCGTGTCGGTTAGACGGTTCGCGGTAAGAGTAAACTTTTTTCCTATCGTTCCTAGATGATTTTAAACGTTATATTCGTGGTAAACTGTGCATACGAAACCGTGTGTCGTGACGCCAGTTCTCTCGGACGCGTATTTACCGAGTTAACTTCCGGCGAGTCGCTTAGGTATCGCTGGAACGATAAAATTGCTAAGTACCGCGCCGTGTCGGTTAGACGGTTCGCGGTAAGAGTAAACTTTTTTCCTATCGTTCCTAGATGATTTTAAACGTTATATTCGTGGTAAACTGTGCATACGAAACCGTGTGTCGTGACGCCAGTTCTCTCGGACGCGTATTTACCGAGTTAACTTCCGGCGAGTCGCTTAGGTATCGCTGGAACGATAAAATTGCTAAGTACCGCGCCGTGTCGGTTAGACGGTTCGCGGTAAGAGTAAACTTTTTTCCTATCGTTCCTAGATGATTTTAAACGTTATATTCGTGGTAAACTGTGCATACGAAACCGTGTGTCGTGACGCCAGTTCTCTCGGACGCGTATTTACCGAGTTAACTTCCGGCGAGTCGCTTAGGTATCGCTGGAACGATAAAATTGCTAAGTACCGCGCCGTGTCGGTTAGACGGTTCGCGGTAAGAGTAAACTTTTTTCCTATCGTTCCTAGATGATTTTAAACGTTATATTCGTGGTAAACTGTGCATACGAAACCGTGTGTCGTGACGCCAGTTCTCTCGGACGCGTATTTACCGAGTTAACTTCCGGCGAGTCGCTTAGGTATCGCTGGAACGATAAAATTGCTAAGTACCGCGCCGTGTCGGTTAGACGGTTCGCGGTAAGAGTAAACTTTTTTCCTATCGTTCCTAGATGATTTTAAACGTTATATTCGTGGTAAACTGTGCATACGAAACCGTGTGTCGTGACGCCAGTTCTCTCGGACGCGTATTTACCGAGTTAACTTCCGGCGAGTCGCTTAGGTATCGCTGGAACGATAAAATTGCTAAGTACCGCGCCGTGTCGGTTAGACGGTTCGCGGTAAGAGTAAACTTTTTTCCTATCGTTCCTAGATGATTTTAAACGTTATATTCGTGGTAAACTGTGCATACGAAACCGTGTGTCGTGACGCCAGTTCTCTCGGACGCGTATTTACCGAGTTAACTTCCGGCGAGTCGCTTAGGTATCGCTGGAACGATAAAATTGCTAAGTACCGCGCCGTGTCGGTTAGACGGTTCGCGGTAAGAGTAAACTTTTTTCCTATCGTTCCTAGATGATTTTAAACGTTATATTCGTGGTAAACTGTGCATACGAAACCGTGTGTCGTGACGCCAGTTCTCTCGGACGCGTATTTACCGAGTTATAAGCGAGTTAACTTCCGGCGAGTCGCTTAGGTATCGCTGGAACGATAAAATTGCTAAGTACCGCGCCGTGTCGGTTAGACGGTTCGCGGTAAGAGTAAACTTTTTTCCTATCGTTCCTAGATGATTTTAAACGTTATATTCGTGGTAAACTGTGCATACGAAACCGTGTGTCGTGACGCCAGTTCTCTCGGACGCGTATTTACCGAGTTAACTTCCGGCGAGTCGCTTAGGTATCGCTGGAACGATAAAATTGCTAAGTACCGCGCCGTGTCGGTTAGACGGTTCGCGGTAAGAGTAAACTTTTTTCCTATCGTTCCTAGATGATTTTAAACGTTATATTCGTGGTAAACTGTGCATACGAAACCGTGTGTCGTGACGCCAGTTCTCTCGGACGCGTATTTACCGAGTTAACTTCCGGCGAGTCGCTTAGGTATCGCTGGAACGATAAAATTGCTAAGTACCGCGCCGTGTCGGTTAGACGGTTCGCGGTAAGAGTAAACTTTTTTCCTATCGTTCCTAGATGATTTTAAACGTTATATTCGTGGTAAACTGTGCATACGAAACCGTGTGTCGTGACGCCAGTTCTCTCGGACGCGTATTTACCGAGTTAACTTCCGGCGAGTCGCTTAGGTATCGCTGGAACGATAAAATTGCTAAGTACCGCGCCGTGTCGGTTAGACGGTTCGCGGTAAGAGTAAACTTTTTTCCTATCGTTCCTAGATGATTTTAAACGTTATATTCGTGGTAAACTGTGCATACGAAACCGTGTGTCGTGACGCCAGTTCTCTCGGACGCGTATTTACCGAGTTAACTTCCGGCGAGTCGCTTAGGTATCGCTGGAACGATAAAATTGCTAAGTACCGCGCCGTGTCGGTTAGACGGTTCGCGGTAAGAGTAAACTTTTTTCCTATCGTTCCTAGATGATTTTAAACGTTATATTCGTGGTAAACTGTGCATACGAAACCGTGTGTCGTGACGCCAGTTCTCTCGGACGCGTATTTACCGAGTTAACTTCCGGCGAGTCGCTTAGGTATCGCTGGAACGATAAAATTGCTAAGTACCGCGCCGTGTCGGTTAGACGGTTCGCGGTAAGAGTAAACTTTTTTCCTATCGTTCCTAGATGATTTTAAACGTTATATTCGTGGTAAACTGTGCATACGAAACCGTGTGTCGTGACGCCAGTTCTCTCGGACGCGTATTTACCGAGTTAACTTCCGGCGAGTCGCTTAGGTATCGCTGGAACGATAAAATTGCTAAGTACCGCGCCGTGTCGGTTAGACGGTTCGCGGTAAGAGTAAACTTTTTTCCTATCGTTCCTAGATGATTTTAAACGTTATATTCGTGGTAAACTGTGCATACGAAACCGTGTGTCGTGACGCCAGTTCTCTCGGACGCGTATTTACCGAGTTAACTTCCGGCGAGTCGCTTAGGTATCGCTGGAACGATAAAATTGCTAAGTACCGCGCCGTGTCGGTTAGACGGTTCGCGGTAAGAGTAAACTTTTTTCCTATCGTTCCTAGATGATTTTAAACGTTATATTCGTGGTAAACTGTGCATACGAAACCGTGTGTCGTGACGCCAGTTCTCTCGGACGCGTATTTACCGAGTTAACTTCCGGCGAGTCGCTTAGGTATCGCTGGAACGATAAAATTGCTAAGTACCGCGCCGTGTCGGTTAGACGGTTCGCGGTAAGAGTAAACTTTTTTCCTATCGTTCCTAGATGATTTTAAACGTTATATTCGTGGTAAACTGTGCATACGAAACCGTGTGTCGTGACGCCAGTTCTCTCGGACGCGTATTTACCGAGTTAACTTCCGGCGAGTCGCTTAGGTATCGCTGG
The DNA here is from genome assembly GCA_916610255.1 of Lasioglossum lativentre. Lineage (NCBI taxonomy): Eukaryota > Metazoa > Arthropoda > Insecta > Hymenoptera > Halictidae > Lasioglossum > Lasioglossum lativentre. Next base: position 13,249 of record CAKAJI010000553.1, read on the forward strand.
AACGATAAAATTGCTAAGTACCGCGCCGTGTCGGTTAGACGGTTCGCGGTAAGAGTAAACTTTTTTCCTATCGTTCCTAGATGATTTTAAACGTTATATTCGTGGTAAACTGTGCATACGAAACCGTGTGTCGTGACGCCAGTTCTCTCGGACGCGTATTTACCGAGTTAACTTCCGGCGAGTCGCTTAGGTATCGCTGGAACGATAAAATTGCTAAGTACCGCGCCGTGTCGGTTAGACGGTTCGCGGTAAGAGTAAACTTTTTTCCTATCGTTCCTAGATGATTTTAAACGTTATATTCGTGGTAAACTGTGCATACGAAACCGTGTGTCGTGACGCCAGTTCTCTCGGACGCGTATTTACCGAGTTAACTTCCGGCGAGTCGCTTAGGTATCGCTGGAACGATAAAATTGCTAAGTACCGCGCCGTGTCGGTTAGACGGTTCGCGGTAAGAGTAAACTTTTTTCCTATCGTTCCTAGATGATTTTAAACGTTATATTCGTGGTAAACTGTGCATACGAAACCGTGTGTCGTGACGCCAGTTCTCTCGGACGCGTATTTACCGAGTTAACTTCCGGCGAGTCGCTTAGGTATCGCTGGAACGATAAAATTGCTAAGTACCGCGCCGTGTCGGTTAGACGGTTCGCGGTAAGAGTAAACTTTTTTCCTATCGTTCCTAGATGATTTTAAACGTTATATTCGTGGTAAACTGTGCATACGAAACCGTGTGTCGTGACGCCAGTTCTCTCGGACGCGTATTTACCGAGTTAACTTCCGGCGAGTCGCTTAGGTATCGCTGGAACGATAAAATTGCTAAGTACCGCGCCGTGTCGGTTAGACGGTTCGCGGTAAGAGTAAACTTTTTTCCTATCGTTCCTAGATGATTTTAAACGTTATATTCGTGGTAAACTGTGCATACGAAACCGTGTGTCGTGACGCCAGTTCTCTCGGACGCGTATTTACCGAGTTAACTTCCGGCGAGTCGCTTAGGTATCGCTGGAACGATAAAATTGCTAAGTACCGCGCCGTGTCGGTTAGACGGTTCGCGGTAAGAGTAAACTTTTTTCCTATCGTTCCTAGATGATTTTAAACGTTATATTCGTGGTAAACTGTGCATACGAAACCGTGTGTCGTGACGCCAGTTCTCTCGGACGCGTATTTACCGAGTTAACTTCCGGCGAGTCGCTTAGGTATCGCTGGAACGATAAAATTGCTAAGTACCGCGCCGTGTCGGTTAGACGGTTCGCGGTAAGAGTAAACTTTTTTCCTATCGTTCCTAGATGATTTTAAACGTTATATTCGTGGTAAACTGTGCATACGAAACCGTGTGTCGTGACGCCAGTTCTCTCGGACGCGTATTTACCGAGTTAACTTCCGGCGAGTCGCTTAGGTATCGCTGGAACGATAAAATTGCTAAGTACCGCGCCGTGTCGGTTAGACGGTTCGCGGTAAGAGTAAACTTTTTTCCTATCGTTCCTAGATGATTTTAAACGTTATATTCGTGGTAAACTGTGCATACGAAACCGTGTGTCGTGACGCCAGTTCTCTCGGACGCGTATTTACCGAGTTAACTTCCGGCGAGTCGCTTAGGTATCGCTGGAACGATAAAATTGCTAAGTACCGCGCCGTGTCGGTTAGACGGTTCGCGGTAAGAGTAAACTTTTTTCCTATCGTTCCTAGATGATTTTAAACGTTATATTCGTGGTAAACTGTGCATACGAAACCGTGTGTCGTGACGCCAGTTCTCTCGGACGCGTATTTACCGAGTTAACTTCCGGCGAGTCGCTTAGGTATCGCTGGAACGATAAAATTGCTAAGTACCGCGCCGTGTCGGTTAGACGGTTCGCGGTAAGAGTAAACTTTTTTCCTATCGTTCCTAGATGATTTTAAACGTTATATTCGTGGTAAACTGTGCATACGAAACCGTGTGTCGTGACGCCAGTTCTCTCGGACGCGTATTTACCGAGTTAACTTCCGGCGAGTCGCTTAGGTATCGCTGGAACGATAAAATTGCTAAGTACCGCGCCGTGTCGGTTAGACGGTTCGCGGTAAGAGTAAACTTTTTTCCTATCGTTCCTAGATGATTTTAAACGTTATATTCGTGGTAAACTGTGCATACGAAACCGTGTGTCGTGACGCCAGTTCTCTCGGACGCGTATTTACCGAGTTAACTTCCGGCGAGTCGCTTAGGTATCGCTGGAACGATAAAATTGCTAAGTACCGCGCCGTGTCGGTTAGACGGTTCGCGGTAAGAGTAAACTTTTTTCCTATCGTTCCTAGATGATTTTAAACGTTATATTCGTGGTAAACTGTGCATACGAAACCGTGTGTCGTGACGCCAGTTCTCTCGGACGCGTATTTACCGAGTTAACTTCCGGCGAGTCGCTTAGGTATCGCTGGAACGATAAAATTGCTAAGTACCGCGCCGTGTCGGTTAGACGGTTCGCGGTAAGAGTAAACTTTTTTCCTATCGTTCCTAGATGATTTTAAACGTTATATTCGTGGTAAACTGTGCATACGAAACCGTGTGTCGTGACGCCAGTTCTCTCGGACGCGTATTTACCGAGTTAACTTCCGGCGAGTCGCTTAGGTATCGCTGGAACGATAAAATTGCTAAGTACCGCGCCGTGTCGGTTAGACGGTTCGCGGTAAGAGTAAACTTTTTTCCTATCGTTCCTAGATGATTTTAAACGTTATATTCGTGGTAAACTGTGCATACGAAACCGTGTGTCGTGACGCCAGTTCTCTCGGACGCGTATTTACCGAGTTAACTTCCGGCGAGTCGCTTAGGTATCGCTGGAACGATAAAATTGCTAAGTACCGCGCCGTGTCGGTTAGACGGTTCGCGGTAAGAGTAAACTTTTTTCCTATCGTTCCTAGATGATTTTAAACGTTATATTCGTGGTAAACTGTGCATACGAAACCGTGTGTCGTGACGCCAGTTCTCTCGGACGCGTATTTACCGAGTTAACTTCCGGCGAGTCGCTTAGGTATCGCTGGAACGATAAAATTGCTAAGTACCGCGCCGTGTCGGTTAGACGGTTCGCGGTAAGAGTAAACTTTTTTCCTATCGTTCCTAGATGATTTTAAACGTTATATTCGTGGTAAACTGTGCATACGAAACCGTGTGTCGTGACGCCAGTTCTCTCGGACGCGTATTTACCGAGTTAACTTCCGGCGAGTCGCTTAGGTATCGCTGGAACGATAAAATTGCTAAGTACCGCGCCGTGTCGGTTAGACGGTTCGCGGTAAGAGTAAACTTTTTTCCTATCGTTCCTAGATGATTTTAAACGTTATATTCGTGGTAAACTGTGCATACGAAACCGTGTGTCGTGACGCCAGTTCTCTCGGACGCGTATTTACCGAGTTAACTTCCGGCGAGTCGCTTAGGTATCGCTGGAACGATAAAATTGCTAAGTACCGCGCCGTGTCGGTTAGACGGTTCGCGGTAAGAGTAAACTTTTTTCCTATCGTTCCTAGATGATTTTAAACGTTATATTCGTGGTAAACTGTGCATACGAAACCGTGTGTCGTGACGCCAGTTCTCTCGGACGCGTATTTACCGAGTTAACTTCCGGCGAGTCGCTTAGGTATCGCTGGAACGATAAAATTGCTAAGTACCGCGCCGTGTCGGTTAGACGGTTCGCGGTAAGAGTAAACTTTTTTCCTATCGTTCCTAGATGATTTTAAACGTTATATTCGTGGTAAACTGTGCATACGAAACCGTGTGTCGTGACGCCAGTTCTCTCGGACGCGTATTTACCGAGTTAACTTCCGGCGAGTCGCTTAGGTATCGCTGGAACGATAAAATTGCTAAGTACCGCGCCGTGTCGGTTAGACGGTTCGCGGTAAGAGTAAACTTTTTTCCTATCGTTCCTAGATGATTTTAAACGTTATATTCGTGGTAAACTGTGCATACGAAACCGTGTGTCGTGACGCCAGTTCTCTCGGACGCGTATTTACCGAGTTAACTTCCGGCGAGTCGCTTAGGTATCGCTGGAACGATAAAATTGCTAAGTACCGCGCCGTGTCGGTTAGACGGTTCGCGGTAAGAGTAAACTTTTTTCCTATCGTTCCTAGATGATTTTAAACGTTATATTCGTGGTAAACTGTGCATACGAAACCGTGTGTCGTGACGCCAGTTCTCTCGGACGCGTATTTACCGAGTTAACTTCCGGCGAGTCGCTTAGGTATCGCTGGAACGATAAAATTGCTAAGTACCGCGCCGTGTCGGTTAGACGGTTCGCGGTAAGAGTAAACTTTTTTCCTATCGTTCCTAGATGATTTTAAACGTTATATTCGTGGTAAACTGTGCATACGAAACCGTGTGTCGTGACGCCAGTTCTCTCGGACGCGTATTTACCGAGTTAACTTCCGGCGAGTCGCTTAGGTATCGCTGGAACGATAAAATTGCTAAGTACCGCGCCGTGTCGGTTAGACGGTTCGCGGTAAGAGTAAACTTTTTTCCTATCGTTCCTAGATGATTTTAAACGTTATATTCGTGGTAAACTGTGCATACGAAACCGTGTGTCGTGACGCCAGTTCTCTCGGACGCGTATTTACCGAGTTAACTTCCGGCGAGTCGCTTAGGTATCGCTGGAACGATAAAATTGCTAAGTACCGCGCCGTGTCGGTTAGACGGTTCGCGGTAAGAGTAAACTTTTTTCCTATCGTTCCTAGATGATTTTAAACGTTATATTCGTGGTAAACTGTGCATACGAAACCGTGTGTCGTGACGCCAGTTCTCTCGGACGCGTATTTACCGAGTTAACTTCCGGCGAGTCGCTTAGGTATCGCTGGAACGATAAAATTGCTAAGTACCGCGCCGTGTCGGTTAGACGGTTCGCGGTAAGAGTAAACTTTTTTCCTATCGTTCCTAGATGATTTTAAACGTTATATTCGTGGTAAACTGTGCATACGAAACCGTGTGTCGTGACGCCAGTTCTCTCGGACGCGTATTTACCGAGTTAACTTCCGGCGAGTCGCTTAGGTATCGCTGGAACGATAAAATTGCTAAGTACCGCGCCGTGTCGGTTAGACGGTTCGCGGTAAGAGTAAACTTTTTTCCTATCGTTCCTAGATGATTTTAAACGTTATATTCGTGGTAAACTGTGCATACGAAACCGTGTGTCGTGACGCCAGTTCTCTCGGACGCGTATTTACCGAGTTAACTTCCGGCGAGTCGCTTAGGTATCGCTGGAACGATAAAATTGCTAAGTACCGCGCCGTGTCGGTTAGACGGTTCGCGGTAAGAGTAAACTTTTTTCCTATCGTTCCTAGATGATTTTAAACGTTATATTCGTGGTAAACTGTGCATACGAAACCGTGTGTCGTGACGCCAGTTCTCTCGGACGCGTATTTACCGAGTTAACTTCCGGCGAGTCGCTTAGGTATCGCTGGAACGATAAAATTGCTAAGTACCGCGCCGTGTCGGTTAGACGGTTCGCGGTAAGAGATAAACTTTTTTCCTATCGTTCCTAGATGATTTTAAACGTTATATTCGTGGTAAACTGTGCATACGAAACCGTGTGTCGTGACGCCAGTTCTCTCGGACGCGTATTTACCGAGTTAACTTCCGGCGAGTCGCTTAGGTATCGCTGGAACGATAAAATTGCTAAGTACCGCGCCGTGTCGGTTAGACGGTTCGCGGTAAGAGTAAACTTTTTTCCTATCGTTCCTAGATGATTTTAAACGTTATATTCGTGGTAAACTGTGCATACGAAACCGTGTGTCGTGACGCCAGTTCTCTCGGACGCGTATTTACCGAGTTAACTTCCGGCGAGTCGCTTAGGTATCGCTGGAACGATAAAATTGCTAAGTACCGCGCCGTGTCGGTTAGACGGTTCGCGGTAAGAGTAAACTTTTTTCCTATCGTTCCTAGATGATTTTAAACGTTATATTCGTGGTAAACTGTGCATACGAAACCGTGTGTCGTGACGCCAGTTCTCTCGGACGCGTATTTACCGAGTTAACTTCCGGCGAGTCGCTTAGGTATCGCTGGAACGATAAAATTGCTAAGTACCGCGCCGTGTCGGTTAGACGGTTCGCGGTAAGAGTAAACTTTTTTCCTATCGTTCCTAGATGATTTTAAACGTTATATTCGTGGTAAACTGTGCATACGAAACCGTGTGTCGTGACGCCAGTTCTCTCGGACGCGTATTTACCGAGTTAACTTCCGGCGAGTCGCTTAGGTATCGCTGGAACGATAAAATTGCTAAGTACCGCGCCGTGTCGGTTAGACGGTTCGCGGTAAGAGTAAACTTTTTTCCTATCGTTCCTAGATGATTTTAAACGTTATATTCGTTGTAAACTGTGCATACGAAACCGTGTGTCGTGACGCCAGTTCTCTCGGACGCGTATTTACCGAGTTAACTTCCGGCGAGTCGCTTAGGTATCGCTGGAACGATAAAATTGCTAAGTACCGCGCCGTGTCGGTTAGACGGTTCGCGGTAAGAGTAAACTTTTTTCCTATCGTTCCTAGATGATTTTAAACGTTATATTCGTGGTAAACTGTGCATACGAAACCGTGTGTCGTGACGCCAGTTCTCTCGGACGCGTATTTACCGAGTTAACTTCCGGCGAGTCGCTTAGGTATCGCTGGAACGATAAAATTGCTAAGTACCGCGCCGTGTCGGTTAGACGGTTCGCGGTAAGAGTAAACTTTTTTCCTATCGTTCCTAGATGATTTTAAACGTTATATTCGTGGTAAACTGTGCATACGAAACCGTGTGTCGTGACGCCAGTTCTCTCGGACGCGTATTTACCGAGTTAACTTCCGGCGAGTCGCTTAGGTATCGCTGGAACGATAAAATTGCTAAGTACCGCGCCGTGTCGGTTAGACGGTTCGCGGTAAGAGTAAACTTTTTTCCTATCGTTCCTAGATGATTTTAAACGTTATATTCGTGGTAAACTGTGCATACGAAACCGTGTGTCGTGACGCCAGTTCTCTCGGACGCGTATTTACCGAGTTAACTTCCGGCGAGTCGCTTAGGTATCGCTGGAACGATAAAATTGCTAAGTACCGCGCCGTGTCGGTTAGACGGTTCGCGGTAAGAGTAAACTTTTTTCCTATCGTTCCTAGATGATTTTAAACGTTATATTCGTGGTAAACTGTGCATACGAAACCGTGTGTCGTGACGCCAGTTCTCTCGGACGCGTATTTACCGAGTTAACTTCCGGCGAGTCGCTTAGGTATCGCTGGAACGATAAAATTGCTAAGTACCGCGCCGTGTCGGTTAGACGGTTCGCGGTAAGAGTAAACTTTTTTCCTATCGTTCCTAGATGATTTTAAACGTTATATTCGTGGTAAACTGTGCATACGAAACCGTGTGTCGTGACGCCAGTTCTCTCGGACGCGTATTTACCGAGTTAACTTCCGGCGAGTCGCTTAGGTATCGCTGGAACGATAAAATTGCTAAGTACCGCGCCGTGTCGGTTAGACGGTTCGCGGTAAGAGTAAACTTTTTTCCTATCGTTCCTAGATGATTTTAAACGTTATATTCGTGGTAAACTGTGCATACGAAACCGTGTGTCGTGACGCCAGTTCTCTCGGACGCGTATTTACCGAGTTAACTTCCGGCGAGTCGCTTAGGTATCGCTGGAACGATAAAATTGCTAAGTACCGCGCCGTGTCGGTTAGACGGTTCGCGGTAAGAGTAAACTTTTTTCCTATCGTTCCTAGATGATTTTAAACGTTATATTCGTGGTAAACTGTGCATACGAAACCGTGTGTCGTGACGCCAGTTCTCTCGGACGCGTATTTACCGAGTTAACTTCCGGCGAGTCGCTTAGGTATCGCTGGAACGATAAAATTGCTAAGTACCGCGCCGTGTCGGTTAGACGGTTCGCGGTAAGAGTAAACTTTTTTCCTATCGTTCCTAGATGATTTTAAACGTTATATTCGTGGTAAACTGTGCATACGAAACCGTGTGTCGTGACGCCAGTTCTCTCGGACGCGTATTTACCGAGTTAACTTCCGGCGAGTCGCTTAGGTATCGCTGGAACGATAAAATTGCTAAGTACCGCGCCGTGTCGGTTAGACGGTTCGCGGTAAGAGTAAACTTTTTTCCTATCGTTCCTAGATGATTTTAAACGTTATATTCGTGGTAAACTGTGCATACGAAACCGTGTGTCGTGACGCCAGTTCTCTCGGACGCGTATTTACCGAGTTAACTTCCGGCGAGTCGCTTAGGTATCGCTGGAACGATAAAATTGCTAAGTACCGCGCCGTGTCGGTTAGACGGTTCGCGGTAAGAGTAAACTTTTTTCCTATCGTTCCTAGATGATTTTAAACGTTATATTCGTGGTAAACTGTGCATACGAAACCGTGTGTCGTGACGCCAGTTCTCTCGGACGCGTATTTACCGAGTTAACTTCCGGCGAGTCGCTTAGGTATCGCTGGAACGATAAAATTGCTAAGTACCGCGCCGTGTCGGTTAGACGGTTCGCGGTAAGAGTAAACTTTTTTCCTATCGTTCCTAGATGATTTTAAACGTTATATTCGTGGTAAACTGTGCATACGAAACCGTGTGTCGTGACGCCAGTTCTCTCGGACGCGTATTTACCGAGTTAACTTCCGGCGAGTCGCTTAGGTATCGCTGGAACGATAAAATTGCTAAGTACCGCGCCGTGTCGGTTAGACGGTTCGCGGTAAGAGTAAACTTTTTTCCTATCGTTCCTAGATGATTTTAAACGTTATATTCGTGGTAAACTGTGCATACGAAACCGTGTGTCGTGACGCCAGTTCTCTCGGACGCGTATTTACCGAGTTAACTTCCGGCGAGTCGCTTAGGTATCGCTGGAACGATAAAATTGCTAAGTACCGCGCCGTGTCGGTTAGACGGTTCGCGGTAAGAGTAAACTTTTTTCCTATCGTTCCTAGATGATTTTAAACGTTATATTCGTGGTAAACTGTGCATACGAAACCGTGTGTCGTGACGCCAGTTCTCTCGGACGCGTATTTACCGAGTTAACTTCCGGCGAGTCGCTTAGGTATCGCTGGAACGATAAAATTGCTAAGTACCGCGCCGTGTCGGTTAGACGGTTCGCGGTAAGAGTAAACTTTTTTCCTATCGTTCCTAGATGATTTTAAACGTTATATTCGTGGTAAACTGTGCATACGAAACCGTGTGTCGTGACGCCAGTTCTCTCGGACGCGTATTTACCGAGTTAACTTCCGGCGAGTCGCTTAGGTATCGCTGGAACGATAAAATTGCTAAGTACCGCGCCGTGTCGGTTAGACGGTTCGCGGTAAGAGTAAACTTTTTTCCTATCGTTCCTAGATGATTTTAAACGTTATATTCGTGGTAAACTGTGCATACGAAACCGTGTGTCGTGACGCCAGTTCTCTCGGACGCGTATTTACCGAGTTAACTTCCGGCGAGTCGCTTAGGTATCGCTGGAACGATAAAATTGCTAAGTACCGCGCCGTGTCGGTTAGACGGTTCGCGGTAAGAGTAAACTTTTTTCCTATCGTTCCTAGATGATTTTAAACGTTATATTCGTGGTAAACTGTGCATACGAAACCGTGTGTCGTGACGCCAGTTCTCTCGGACGCGTATTTACCGAGTTAACTTCCGGCGAGTCGCTTAGGTATCGCTGGAACGATAAAATTGCTAAGTACCGCGCCGTGTCGGTTAGACGGTTCGCGGTAAGAGTAAACTTTTTTCCTATCGTTCCTAGATGATTTTAAACGTTATATTCGTGGTAAACTGTGCATACGAAACCGTGTGTCGTGACGCCAGTTCTCTCGGACGCGTATTTACCGAGTTAACTTCCGGCGAGTCGCTTAGGTATCGCTGGAACGATAAAATTGCTAAGTACCGCGCCGTGTCGGTTAGACGGTTCGCGGTAAGAGTAAACTTTTTTCCTATCGTTCCTAGATGATTTTAAACGTTATATTCGTGGTAAACTGTGCATACGAAACCGTGTGTCGTGACGCCAGTTCTCTCGGACGCGTATTTACCGAGTTAACTTCCGGCGAGTCGCTTAGGTATCGCTGGAACGATAAAATTGCTAAGTACCGCGCCGTGTCGGTTAGACGGTTCGCGGTAAGAGTAAACTTTTTTCCTATCGTTCCTAGATGATTTTAAACGTTATATTCGTGGTAAACTGTGCATACGAAACCGTGTGTCGTGACGCCAGTTCTCTCGGACGCGTATTTACCGAGTTAACTTCCGGCGAGTCGCTTAGGTATCGCTGGAACGATAAAATTGCTAAGTACCGCGCCGTGTCGGTTAGACGGTTCGCGGTAAGAGTAAACTTTTTTCCTATCGTTCCTAGATGATTTTAAACGTTATATTCGTGGTAAACTGTGCATACGAAACCGTGTGTCGTGACGCCAGTTCTCTCGGACGCGTATTTACCGAGTTAACTTCCGGCGAGTCGCTTAGGTATCGCTGGAACGATAAAATTGCTAAGTACCGCGCCGTGTCGGTTAGACGGTTCGCGGTAAGAGTAAACTTTTTTCCTATCGTTCCTAGATGATTTTAAACGTTATATTCGTGGTAAACTGTGCATACGAAACCGTGTGTCGTGACGCCAGTTCTCTCGGACGCGTATTTACCGAGTTAACTTCCGGCGAGTCGCTTAGGTATCGCTGGAACGATAAAATTGCTAAGTACCGCGCCGTGTCGGTTAGACGGTTCGCGGTAAGAGTAAACTTTTTTCCTATCGTTCCTAGATGATTTTAAACGTTATATTCGTGGTAAACTGTGCATACGAAACCGTGTGTCGTGACGCCAGTTCTCTCGGACGCGTATTTACCGAGTTAACTTCCGGCGAGTCGCTTAGGTATCGCTGGAACGATAAAATTGCTAAGTACCGCGCCGTGTCGGTTAGACGGTTCGCGGTAAGAGTAAACTTTTTTCCTATCGTTCCTAGATGATTTTAAACGTTATATTCGTGGTAAACTGTGCATACGAAACCGTGTGTCGTGACGCCAGTTCTCTCGGACGCGTATTTACCGAGTTAACTTCCGGCGAGTCGCTTAGGTATCGCTGGAACGATAAAATTGCTAAGTACCGCGCCGTGTCGGTTAGACGGTTCGCGGTAAGAGTAAACTTTTTTCCTATCGTTCCTAGATGATTTTAAACGTTATATTCGTGGTAAACTGTGCATACGAAACCGTGTGTCGTGACGCCAGTTCTCTCGGACGCGTATTTACCGAGTTAACTTCCGGCGAGTCGCTTAGGTATCGCTGGAACGATAAAATTGCTAAGTACCGCGCCGTGTCGGTTAGACGGTTCGCGGTAAGAGTAAACTTTTTTCCTATCGTTCCTAGATGATTTTAAACGTTATATTCGTGGTAAACTGTGCATACGAAACCGTGTGTCGTGACGCCAGTTCTCTCGGACGCGTATTTACCGAGTTAACTTCCGGCGAGTCGCTTAGGTATCGCTGGAACGATAAAATTGCTAAGTACCGCGCCGTGTCGGTTAGACGGTTCGCGGTAAGAGTAAACTTTTTTCCTATCGTTCCTAGATGATTTTAAACGTTATATTCGTGGTAAACTGTGCATACGAAACCGTGTGTCGTGACGCCAGTTCTCTCGGACGCGTATTTACCGAGTTAACTTCCGGCGAGTCGCTTAGGTATCGCTGGAACGATAAAATTGCTAAGTACCGCGCCGTGTCGGTTAGACGGTTCGCGGTAAGAGTAAACTTTTTTCCTATCGTTCCTAGATGATTTTAAACGTTATATTCGTGGTAAACTGTGCATACGAAACCGTGTGTCGTGACGCCAGTTCTCTCGG
>CAKAJI010000553.1:37500-41529 GCA_916610255.1 Lasioglossum lativentre
AGTAAACTTTTTTCCTATCGTTCCTAGATGATTTTAAACGTTATATTCGTGGTAAACTGTGCATACGAAACCGTGTGTCGTGACGCCAGTTCTCTCGGACGCGTATTTACCGAGTTAACTTCCGGCGAGTCGCTTAGGTATCGCTGGAACGATAAAATTGCTAAGTACCGCGCCGTGTCGGTTAGACGGTTCGCGGTAAGAGTAAACTTTTTTCCTATCGTTCCTAGATGATTTTAAACGTTATATTCGTGGTAAACTGTGCATACGAAACCGTGTGTCGTGACGCCAGTTCTCTCGGACGCGTATTTACCGAGTTAACTTCCGGCGAGTCGCTTAGGTATCGCTGGAACGATAAAATTGCTAAGTACCGCGCCGTGTCGGTTAGACGGTTCGCGGTAAGAGTAAACTTTTTTCCTATCGTTCCTAGATGATTTTAAACGTTATATTCGTGGTAAACTGTGCATACGAAACCGTGTGTCGTGACGCCAGTTCTCTCGGACGCGTATTTACCGAGTTAACTTCCGGCGAGTCGCTTAGGTATCGCTGGAACGATAAAATTGCTAAGTACCGCGCCGTGTCGGTTAGACGGTTCGCGGTAAGAGTAAACTTTTTTCCTATCGTTCCTAGATGATTTTAAACGTTATATTCGTGGTAAACTGTGCATACGAAACCGTGTGTCGTGACGCCAGTTCTCTCGGACGCGTATTTACCGAGTTAACTTCCGGCGAGTCGCTTAGGTATCGCTGGAACGATAAAATTGCTAAGTACCGCGCCGTGTCGGTTAGACGGTTCGCGGTAAGAGTAAACTTTTTTCCTATCGTTCCTAGATGATTTTAAACGTTATATTCGTGGTAAACTGTGCATACGAAACCGTGTGTCGTGACGCCAGTTCTCTCGGACGCGTATTTACCGAGTTAACTTCCGGCGAGTCGCTTAGGTATCGCTGGAACGATAAAATTGCTAAGTACCGCGCCGTGTCGGTTAGACGGTTCGCGGTAAGAGTAAACTTTTTTCCTATCGTTCCTAGATGATTTTAAACGTTATATTCGTGGTAAACTGTGCATACGAAACCGTGTGTCGTGACGCCAGTTCTCTCGGACGCGTATTTACCGAGTTAACTTCCGGCGAGTCGCTTAGGTATCGCTGGAACGATAAAATTGCTAAGTACCGCGCCGTGTCGGTTAGACGGTTCGCGGTAAGAGTAAACTTTTTTCCTATCGTTCCTAGATGATTTTAAACGTTATATTCGTGGTAAACTGTGCATACGAAACCGTGTGTCGTGACGCCAGTTCTCTCGGACGCGTATTTACCGAGTTATAAGCGAGTTAACTTCCGGCGAGTCGCTTAGGTATCGCTGGAACGATAAAATTGCTAAGTACCCGCGCCGTGTCGGTTAGACGGTTCGCGGTAAGAGTAAACTTTTTTCCTATCGTTCCTAGATGATTTTAAACGTTATATTCGTGGTAAACTGTGCATACGAAACCGTGTGTCGTGACGCCAGTTCTCTCGGACGCGTATTTACCGAGTTAACTTCCGGCGAGTCGCTTAGGTATCGCTGGAACGATAAAATTGCTAAGTACCGCGCCGTGTCGGTTAGACGGTTCGCGGTAAGAGTAAACTTTTTTCCTATCGTTCCTAGATGATTTTAAACGTTATATTCGTGGTAAACTGTGCATACGAAACCGTGTGTCGTGACGCCAGTTCTCTCGGACGCGTATTTACCGAGTTAACTTCCGGCGAGTCGCTTAGGTATCGCTGGAACGATAAAATTGCTAAGTACCGCGCCGTGTCGGTTAGACGGTTCGCGGTAAGAGTAAACTTTTTTCCTATCGTTCCTAGATGATTTTAAACGTTATATTCGTGGTAAACTGTGCATACGAAACCGTGTGTCGTGACGCCAGTTCTCTCGGACGCGTATTTACCGAGTTAACTTCCGGCGAGTCGCTTAGGTATCGCTGGAACGATAAAATTGCTAAGTACCCGCGCCGTGTCGGTTAGACGGTTCGCGGTAAGAGTAAACTTTTTTCCTATCGTTCCTAGATGATTTTAAACGTTATATTCGTGGTAAACTGTGCATACGAAACCGTGTGTCGTGACGCCAGTTCTCTCGGACGCGTATTTACCGAGTTAACTTCCGGCGAGTCGCTTAGGTATCGCTGGAACGATAAAATTGCTAAGTACCGCGCCGTGTCGGTTAGACGGTTCGCGGTAAGAGTAAACTTTTTTCCTATCGTTCCTAGATGATTTTAAACGTTATATTCGTGGTAAACTGTGCATACGAAACCGTGTGTCGTGACGCCAGTTCTCTCGGACGCGTATTTACCGAGTTAACTTCCGGCGAGTCGCTTAGGTATCGCTGGAACGATAAAATTGCTAAGTACCCGCGCCGTGTCGGTTAGACGGTTCGCGGTAAGAGTAAACTTTTTTCCTATCGTTCCTAGATGATTTTAAACGTTATATTCGTGGTAAACTGTGCATACGAAACCGTGTGTCGTGACGCCAGTTCTCTCGGACGCGTATTTACCGAGTTAACTTCCGGCGAGTCGCTTAGGTATCGCTGGAACGATAAAATTGCTAAGTACCGCGCCGTGTCGGTTAGACGGTTCGCGGTAAGAGTAAACTTTTTTCCTATCGTTCCTAGATGATTTTAAACGTTATATTCGTGGTAAACTGTGCATACGAAACCGTGTGTCGTGACGCCAGTTCTCTCGGACGCGTATTTACCGAGTTAACTTCCGGCGAGTCGCTTAGGTATCGCTGGAACGATAAAATTGCTAAGTACCGCGCCGTGTCGGTTAGACGGTTCGCGGTAAGAGTAAACTTTTTTCCTATCGTTCCTAGATGATTTTAAACGTTATATTCGTGGTAAACTGTGCATACGAAACCGTGTGTCGTGACGCCAGTTCTCTCGGACGCGTATTTACCGAGTTAACTTCCGGCGAGTCGCTTAGGTATCGCTGGAACGATAAAATTGCTAAGTACCGCGCCGTGTCGGTTAGACGGTTCGCGGTAAGAGTAAACTTTTTTCCTATCGTTCCTAGATGATTTTAAACGTTATATTCGTGGTAAACTGTGCATACGAAACCGTGTGTCGTGACGCCAGTTCTCTCGGACGCGTATTTACCGAGTTAACTTCCGGCGAGTCGCTTAGGTATCGCTGGAACGATAAAATTGCTAAGTACCCGCGCCGTGTCGGTTAGACGGTTCGCGGTAAGAGTAAACTTTTTTCCTATCGTTCCTAGATGATTTTAAACGTTATATTCGTGGTAAACTGTGCATACGAAACCGTGTGTCGTGACGCCAGTTCTCTCGGACGCGTATTTACCGAGTTAAACTTCCGGCGAGTCGCTTAGGTATCGCTGGAACGATAAAATTGCTAAGTACCGCGCCGTGTCGGTTAGACGGTTCGCGGTAAGAGTAAACTTTTTTCCTATCGTTCCTAGATGATTTTAAACGTTATATTCGTGGTAAACTGTGCATACGAAACCGTGTGTCGTGACGCCAGTTCTCTCGGACGCGTATTTACCGAGTTATAAGCGAGTTAACTTCCGGCGAGTCGCTTAGGTATCGCTGGAACGATAAAATTGCTAAGTACCGCGCCGTGTCGGTTAGACGGTTCGCGGTAAGAGTAAACTTTTTTCCTATCGTTCCTAGATGATTTTAAACGTTATATTCGTGGTAAACTGTGCATACGAAACCGTGTGTCGTGACGCCAGTTCTCTCGGACGCGTATTTACCGAGTTAACTTCCGGCGAGTCGCTTAGGTATCGCTGGAACGATAAAATTGCTAAGTACCCGCGCCGTGTCGGTTAGACGGTTCGCGGTAAGAGTAAACTTTTTTCCTATCGTTCCTAGATGATTTTAAACGTTATATTCGTGGTAAACTGTGCATACGAAACCGTGTGTCGTGACGCCAGTTCTCTCGGACGCGTATTTACCGAGTTAACTTCCGGCGAGTCGCTTAGGTATCGCTGGAACGATAAAATTGCTAAGTACCGCGCCGTGTCGGTTAGACGGTTCGCGGTAAGA
>CAKAJI010000554.1:0-17373 GCA_916610255.1 Lasioglossum lativentre
ATGCACTGTATCATTGAAAATACCTTATAATATAACCTAATATGCTGTCTATCACTGAAAATACCTTATAATATAACGCAATATGCAGTGTATCATTGAAAATACCTTATAATATAACGTAGTATGCTGTCTATCACTGAAAATACCTTATAATATAACGTAATATGCAGTGTATCATTGAAAATACTTTAGAATATATCGTAAATGTAGTGTATCATTGAAAATACCTTATAATATAACGCAATATGCAGTGTATCATTGAAAATACCTTATGATATACCGTAATATGCAGTGTATCATTGAAAATACCTTATAATATAACGTAATATGTAGTGTATCATTGAAAATACCTGATAATATAACGTAATATGCAGTGTATCATTGAAAATACCTTATAATATAACCTAATATGCAGTGTATCATTGAAAATACCTTATAATATAACGTAATATGCAGTGTATCATTGAAAATACCTTATAATATAACGTAATATGCAGTGTACCATTGAAAATACCTTATAATATAACGTAATATGCTGTGTATCATTGAAAATACCATATAATATAACGTAATATGCTGTGTATCATTGAAAATACCTTATAATATAACGTAATATGCTGTGTATCATTGAAAATACCTTATAATATATCGTAAATGTAGTGTATCATTGAAAATACCTTATAATATAACGTAATATGTAGTGTATCATTGAAAATACCTGATAATATAACGTAATATGCAGTGTATCATTGAAAATACCTTATAATATAAACTAATATGCAGTGTATCATTGAAAATACCTTATAATATAACGTAATATGCAGTGTATCATTGAAAATACCTTATAATATAACGTAATATTCAGTGTATCACTGAAAATACCTTATAATATAACGCAATATGCAGTGTATCATTGAAAATACCTTATAATATAACGTAATATTCAGTGTATCACTGAAAATACCTTATAATATAACGTAATATGCAGTGTATCATTGAAAATACTTTAGAATATATCGTAAATGTAGTGTATCATTGAAAATACCTTATAATATAACGTAATATGCAGTGTATCATTGAAAATACCTTATAATATAACGTAATATGCTGTGTATCATTGAAAATACCATATAATATAACGTAATATGCTGTGTATCATTGAAAATACCTTATAATATATCGTAAATGTAGTGTATCATTGAAAATACCTTATAATATAACGTAATATGTAGTGTATCATTGAAAATACCTGATAATATAACGTAATATGCAGTGTATCATTGAAAATACCTTATAATATAACCTAATATGCTGTGTATCATTGAAAATACCTTATAATATAACGTAATATGCAGTGTATCATTGAAAATACCTTATAATATAACGTAATATGCAGTGTACCATTGAAAATACCTTATAATATAACGTAATATGCTGTGTATCATTGAAAATACCATATAATATAACGTAATATGCTGTGTATCATTGAAAATACCTTATAATATAACGTAATATGCTGTGTATCATTGAAAATACCTTATAATATATCGTAAATGTAGTGTATCATTGAAAATACCTTATAATATAACGTAATATGTAGTGTATCATTGAAAATACCTGATAATATAACGTAATATGCAGTGTATCATTGAAAATACCTTATAATATAACCTAATATGCAGTGTATCATTGAAAATACCTTATAATATAACGTAATATGCAGTGTACCATTGAAAATACCTTATAATATAACGCAATATGCAGTGTATCATTGAAAATACCTTATAATATGACGTAATATGCAGTCTATCACTGAAAATACCTTATAATATAACGTAATATGCAGTGTATCATTGAAAATACCTTATAATATAACGTAATATCCAGTCTATCACTGAAAATACCTTATAATATAACGCAATATGCAGTGTATCATTGAAAATACCTTATAATATAACGTAATATGCAGTCTATCACTGAAAATATCTTATAATATAACGTAATATGCAGTGTATCATTGAAAATACTTTAGAATATATCGTAAATGTAGTGTATCATTGAAAATACCTTATAATATAACGCAATATGCAGTGTATCATTGAAAATACCTTATGATATACCGTAATATGCAGTGTATCATTGAAAATACCTTATAATATAACGTAATATGCAGTGTATCATTGAAAATACCTTATAATATAACGTAATATGCAGTGTATCATTGAAAATACCTTATAATATATCGTAATTTGTAGTGTATCATTGAAAATACCTTATAATATATAGTAGTTTATCATTGAAAATACATTATAATATATAGTAGTTTATCATTGAAAATACCTTATAATATAACATAATATGCTGTGTATCATTGAAAATACCTTATAATATATCGTAATTTGTAGTGTATCTTTGAAAATACCTTATAATATAACGTAATATGCAGTGTATCATTGAAAATACCTAATAATATAACGTAATATGCAGTGTATCATTGAAAATACCTTAGAATATATGGTAATTCTTGTCTATCAATGAAAATACCTTATAATATAACGTAAAATGCAGTGCATCATTGAAAATACCTTATAATATATCGTAATATGCAGTGTATCATTGAAAATACCTTCCCATATAACGTAATATGCAGTGTATCATTGAAAATACCTTCCCATATAACGTAATATGCAGTGTATCTTTGAAAATACCTTACAATATATCGTAATTTGTATTGTATCTTTGAAAATACCTTATAATATAACGTAATATTCAGTGTATCACTGAAAATACCTTATAATATAACGTAATATGCAGTGTACCATTGAAAATACTTTAGAATATATCGTAAATGTAGTGTATCATTGAAAATACCTTATAATATAACGTAATATGCAGTGTATCATTGAAAATACCTTATAATATAACGTAATATGCTGTGTATCATTGAAAATACCTTATAATATAACCTAATATGCAGTGTACCATTGAAAATACCTTATAATATAACGCAATATGCAGTGTATCATTGAAAATACCTTATAATATAACGTAGTATGCTGTCTATCACTGAAAATACCTTATAATATAACGTAATATGCAGTGTATCATTGAAAATACCTTATAATATAACGTAATATGCTGTGTATCATTGAAAATACCTTATAATATAACCTAATATGCAGTGTACCATTGAAAATACCTTATAATATAACGCAATATGCAGTGTATCATTGAAAATACCTTATAATATAACGTAATATGCTGTCTATCACTGAAAATACCTTATAATATAACGTAATATGCAGTGTATCATTGAAAATACTTTAGAATATATCGTAAATGTAGTGTATCATTGAAAATACCTTATAATATAACGTAATATCCAGTCTATCACTGAAAATACCTTATAATATAACGTAATATGCTGTGTATCATTGAAAATACCTTATAATATAACGCAATATGCAGTGTATCATTG
Source organism: Lasioglossum lativentre (assembly GCA_916610255.1). Lineage (NCBI taxonomy): Eukaryota > Metazoa > Arthropoda > Insecta > Hymenoptera > Halictidae > Lasioglossum > Lasioglossum lativentre. Next base: position 3,479 of record CAKAJI010000554.1, read on the forward strand.
AAAATACCTTATAATATAACGTAGTATGCTGTCTATCACTGAAAATACCTTATAATATAACGTAATATGCAGTGTATCATTGAAAATACTTTAGAATATATCGTAAATGTAGTGTATCATTGAAAATACCTTATAATATAACGCAATATGCAGTGTATCATTGAAAATACCTTATAATATAATGTAATATGCTGTCTATCACTGAAAATACCTTATAATATAACGTAATATGCAGTGTATCATTGAAAATACTTTAGAATATATCGTAAATGTAGTGTATCATTGAAAATACATTATAATATAACGTAATATGTAGTGTATCATTGAAAATACCTGATAATATAACGTAATATGCATTGTATCATTGAAAATACCTTATAATATAACCTAATATGCTGTGTATCATTGAAAATACCTTATAATATAACGTAATATGCAGTGTATCATTGAAAATACCTTATAATATAACGTAATATTCAGTGTATCATTGAAAATACCTTATAATATAACGCAATTTGCAGTGTATCATTGAAAATACCTTATAATATAACGTAATATTCAGTGTATCACTGAAAATACCTTATAATATAACGTAATATGCAGTGTATCATTGAAAATACTTTAGAATATATCGTAAATGTAGTGTATCGTTGAAAATACCTTATAATATAACGTAATATGCAGTGTATCATTGAAAATACCTTATAATATAACGTAATATGCTGTGTATCATTGAAAATACCATATAATATAACGTAATATGCTGTGTATCATTGAAAATACCTTATAATATAACGTAATATGCTGTGTATCATTGAAAATACCTTATAATATATCGTAAATGTAGTGTATCATTGAAAATACCTTATAATATAACGTAATATGTAGTGTATCATTGAAAATACCTGATAATATAACGTAATATGCAGTGTATCATTGAAAATACCTTATAATATAACCTAATATGCAGTGTATCATTGAAAATACCTTATAATATAACGTAATATGCAGTGTATCATTGAAAATACCTTATAATATAACGTAATATTCAGTGTATCACTGAAAATACCTTATAATATAACGTAATATGCAGTGTATCATTGAAAATACTTTAGAATATATCGTAAATGTAGTGTATCATTGAAAATACCTTATAATATAACGCAATATGCAGTGTATCATTGAAAATACCTTATGATATACCGTAATATGCAGTGTATCATTGAAAATACCTTATAATATAACGTAATATGCAGTGTATCATTGAAAATACCTTATAATATAACGTAATATGCAGTGTATCATTGAAAATACCTTATAATATAACGTAATATTCAGTGTATCATTGAAAATACCTTCCCATATAACGTAATATGCAGTGTATCATTGAAAATACCTTCCCATATAACGTAATATGCAGTGTATCTTTGAAAATACCTTACAATATATCGTAATTTGTATTGTATCTTTGAAAATACCTTATAATATAACGTAATATGCAGTGTATCACTGAAAATACCTTATAATATAACGTAATATGCAGTGTATCATTGAAAATACTTTAGAATATATCGTAAATGTAGTGTATCATTGAAAATACCTTATAATATAACGCAATATGCAGTGTATCATTGAAAATACCTTATAATATAACGTAATATGCTGTCTATCACTGAAAATACCTTATAATATAACGTAATATGCAGTGTATCATTGAAAATACTTTAGAATATATCGTAAATGTAGTGTATCATTGAAAATACCTTATAATATAACGTAATATCCAGTCTATCACTGAAAATACCTTATAATATAACGTAATATGCTGTGTATCATTGAAAATACCTTATAATATAACGCAATATGCAGTGTATCATTGAAAATACCTTATAATATAACGTAGTATGCTGTCTATCACTGAAAATACCTTATAATATAACGTAATATGCAGTGTATCATTGAAAATACTTTAGAATATATCGTAAATGTAGTGTATCATTGAAAATACCTTATAATATAACGCAATATGCAGTGTATCATTGAAAATACCTTATAATATAACGTAATATGCTGTCTATCACTGAAAATACCTTATAATATAACGTAATATGCAGTGTATCATTGAAAATACTTTAGAATATATCGTAAATGTAGTGTATCATTGAAAATACATTATAATATAACGTAATATGTAGTGTATCATTGAAAATACCTGATAATATAACGTAATATGCAGTGTATCATTGAAAATACCTTATAATATAACCTAATATGCAGTGTATCATTGAAAATACCTTATAATATAACGTAATATGCAGTGTATCATTGAAAATACCTTATAATATAACGTAATATTCAGTGTATCACTGAAAATACCTTATAATATAACGCAATATGCAGTGTATCATTGAAAATACCTTATAATATAACGTAATATTCAGTGTATCACTGAAAATACCTTATAATATAACGTAATATGCAGTGTATCATTGAAAATACTTTAGAATATATCGTAAATGTAGTGTATCATTGAAAATACCTTATAATATAACGTAATATCCAGTCTATCACTGAAAATACCTTATAATATAACGTAATATGCTGTGTATCATTGAAAATACCTTATAATATAACGCAATATGCAGTGTATCATTGAAAATACCTTATAATATAACGTAGTATGCTGTCTATCACTGAAAATACCTTATAATATAACGTAATATGCAGTGTATCATTGAAAATACTTTAGAATATATCGTAAATGTAGTGTATCATTGAAAATACCTTATAATATAACGCAATATGCAGTGTATCATTGAAAATACCTTATAATATAACGTAATATGCTGTCTATCACTGAAAATACCTTATAATATAACGTAATATGCAGTGTATCATTGAAAATACTTTAGAATATATCGTAAATGTAGTGTATCATTGAAAATACATTATAATATAACGTAATATGTAGTGTATCATTGAAAATACCTGATAATATAACGTAATATGCAGTGTATCATTGAAAATACCTTATAATATAACCTAATATGCAGTGTATCATTGAAAATACCTTATAATATAACGTAATATGCAGTGTATCATTGAAAATACCTTATAATATAACGTAATATTCAGTGTATCACTGAAAATACCTTATAATATAACGCAATATGCAGTGTATCATTGAAAATACCTTATAATATAACGTAATATTCAGTGTATCACTGAAAATACCTTATAATATAACGTAATATGCAGTGTATCATTGAAAATACTTTAGAATATATCGTAAATGTAGTGTATCATTGAAAATACCTTATAATATAACGTAATATTCAGTGTATCACTGAAAATACCTTATAATATAACGTAATATGCAGTGTATCATTGAAAATACTTTAGAATATATCGTAAATGTAGTGTACCATTGAAAATACCTTATAATATAACGCAATATGCAGTGTATCATTGAAAATACCATATAATATAACGTAATATCCAGTCTATCACTGAAAATACCTTATAATATAACGTAATATGCAGTGTATCATTGAAAATACCTTATAATATAACGTAATATGCTGTGTATCATTGAAAATACCTTATAATATAACGTAATATGCAGTGTATCATTGAAAATACCTTATAATGTAACGTAATATGCAGTGCATCATTGAAGATACCTTATAATATAACGTAATTTGCAGTGTATCATTGAGAATACCTTATAATATAACGTAATATGCTGTCTATCACTGAAAATACCTTATAATATAACGTAATATGCAGTGTATCATTGAAAATACTTTAGAATATATCGTAAATGTAGTGTATCATTGAAAATACCTTATAATATAACGTAATATCCAGTCTATCACTGAAAATACCTTATAATATAACGTAATATGCAGTGTATCATTGAAAATACCTTATAATATAACGTAATATGCTGTGTATCATTGAAAATACCTTATAATATAACGTAATATGCTGTGTATCATTGAAAATACCTGATAATATAACGTAATATGCTGTGTATCATTGAAAATACCTTATAATATAACGTAATATACAGTGTATCATTGAAAATACCTTATAATGTAACGTAATATGCAGTGCATCATTGAAAATACCTTATAATATAACGTACTATTTAGTGTATCATTGAAAATACCTTATAATATAACCTAATATGCAGTGTATCATTGAAAATACCTTATAATATAACGTAATATGCAGTGTATCATTGAAAATACCTTATAATGTAACGTAATATGCAGTGCATCATTGAAAATACCTTATAATATAACGTACTATTTAGTGTATCATTGAAAATACCTTATAATACAACCTAATATGCAGTGTACCATTGAAAATACCTTATAATATAACGTACTATTTAGTGTATCATTGAAAATACCTTATAATATAACCTAATATGCAGTGTATCATTGAAAATACCTTATAATATAACGCAATATGCAGTGTATCATTGAAAATACCTTATAATATAACGCAATATGCAGTGTATCATTGAAAATACCTTATAATATAACGTAATATGCTGTCTATCACTGAAAATACCTTATAATATAACGTAATATGCAGTGTATCATTGAAAATACTTTAGAATATATCGTAAATGTAGTGTATCATTGAAAATACATTATAATATAACGTAATATGTAGTGTATCATTGAAAATACCTGATAATATAACGTAATATGCAGTGTATCATTGAAAATACCTTATAATATAACCTAATATTCAGTGTATCATTGAAAATACCTTATAATATAACGCAATATGCAGTGTATCATTGAAAATACCTTATAATATAACGTAATATTCAGTGTATCACTGAAAATACCTTATAATATAACGTAATATGCAGTGTATCATTGAAAATACTTTAGAATATATCGTAAATGTAGTGTATCATTGAAAATACCTTATAATATAACGTAATATGCAGTGTATCATTGAAAATACCTTATAATATAACGTAATATGCTGTGTATCATTGAAAATACCATATAATATAACGTAATATGCTGTGTATCATTGAAAATACCTTATAATATAACGTAATATTCAGTGTATCACTGAAAATACCTTATAATATAACGTAATATGCAGTGTATCATTGAAAATACTTTAGAATATATCGTAAATGTAGTGTACCATTGAAAATACCTTATAATATAACGCAATATGCAGTGTATCATTGAAAATACCATATAATATAACGTAATATCCAGTCTATCACTGAAAATACCTTATAATATAACGTAATATGCAGTGTATCATTGAAAATACTTTAGAATATATCGTAAATGTAGTGTATCATTGAAAATACCTTATAATATAACGTAGTATGCTGTCTATCACTGAAAATACCTTATAATATAACGTAATATGCAGTGTATCATTGAAAATACTTTAGAATATATCGTAAATGTAGTGTATCATTGAAAATACCTTATAATATAACGTAATATGTAGTGTATCATTGAAAATACCTGATAATATAACGTAATATGCAGTGTATCATTGAAAATACCTTATAATATAACCTAATATGCAGTGTATCATTGAAAATACCTTATAATATAACGTAATATGCAGTGTATCATTGAAAATACCTTATAATATAACGTAATATTCAGGGTATCACTGAAAATACCTTATAATATAACGTAATATGCAGTGTATCATTGAAAATACTTTAGAATATATCGTAAATGTAGTGTATCATTGAAAATACCTTATAATATAACGTAATATGCAGTGTATCATTGAAAATACTTTAGAATATATCGTAAATGTAGTGTATCATTGAAAATACCTGATAATATAACGTAATATGCAGTGTATCATTGAAAATACCTTATAATATAACGTAATATGCAGTGTATCATTGAAAATACCTTATAATGTAACGTAATATGCAGTGCATCATTGAAAATACCTTATAATATAACGTACTATTTAGTGTATCATTGAAAATACCTTATAATATAACCTAATATGCAGTGTACCATTGAAAATACCTTATAATATAACGTACTATTTAGTGTATCATTGAAAATACCTTATAATATAACCTAATATGCAGTGTATCATTGAAAATACCTTATAATATAACGCAATATGCAGTGTATCATTGAAAATACCTTATAATATAACGCAATATGCAGTGTATCATTGAAAATACCTTATAATATAACGTAATATGCTGTCTATCACTGAAAATACCTTATAATATAACGTAATATGCAGTGTATCATTGAAAATACCTTATAATATAACGTAATATGCAGTGTATCATTGAAAATACTTTAGAATATATCGTAAATGTAGTGTATCATTGAAAATACATTATAATATAACGTAATATGTAGTGTATCATTGAAAATACCTGATAATATAACGTAATATGCAGTGTATCATTGAAAATACCTTATAATATAACCTAATATTCAGTGTATCATTGAAAATACCTTATAATATAACGCAATATGCAGTGTATCATTGAAAATACCTTATAATATAACGTAATATTCAGTGTATCACTGAAAATACCTTATAATATAACGTAATATGCAGTGTATCATTGAAAATACCATATAATATAACGTAATATGCTGTGTATCATTGAAAATACCTTATAATATAACGTAATATTCAGTGTATCACTGAAAATACCTTATAATATAACGTAATATGCAGTGTATCATTGAAAATACTTTAGAATATATCGTAAATGTAGTGTACCATTGAAAATACCTTATAATATAACGCAATATGCAGTGTATCATTGAAAATACCATATAATATAACGTAATATCCAGTCTATCACTGAAAATACCTTATAATATAACGTAATATGCAGTGTATCATTGAAAATACCTTATAATATAACGCAATATGCAGTGTATCATTGAAAATACCTTATAATATAACGTAGTATGCTGTCTATCACTGAAAATACCTTATAATATAACGTAATATGCAGTGTATCATTGAAAATACTTTAGAATATATCGTAAATGTAGTGTATCATTGAAAATACCTTATAATATAACGTAATATGTAGTGTATCATTGAAAATACCTGATAATATAACGTAATATGCAGTGTATCATTGAAAATACCTTATAATATAACCTAATATGCAGTGTATCATTGAAAATACCTTATAATATAACGTAATATGCAGTGTATCATTGAAAATACCTTATAATATAACGTAATATTCAGTGTATCACTGAAAATACCTTATAATATAACGTAATATGCAGTGTATCATTGAAAATACTTTAGAATATATCGTAAATGTAGTGTATCATTGAAAATACCTTATAATATAACGTAATATGCAGTGTATCATTGAAAATACCTTATAATATAACGTAATATGCTGTGTATCATTGAAAATACCTTATAATATAACGTAATATGCTGTGTATCATTGAATATACCTGATAATATAACGTAATATGCAGTGTATCATTGAAAATACCTTATAATATAACGTAATATGCAGTAGTATCATTGAAAATACCTTATAATGTAACGTAATATGCAGTGCATCATTGAAAATACCTTATAATATAACGTACTATTTAGTGTATCATTGAAAATACCTTATAATATAACGTAATATCCAGTCTATCACTGAAAATACCTTATAATGTAACGTAATATGCAGTGCATCATTGAAAATACCTTATAATATAACGTACTATTTAGTGTATCATTGAAAATACCTTATAATATAACCTAATATGCAGTGTATCATTGAAAATACCTTATAATATAACGCAATATGCAGTGTATCATTGAAAATACCTTATAATATAACGCAATATGCAGTGTAACATTGAAATATAATATAACGTAATATCCAGTCTATCACTGAAAATACCTTATAATATAACGTAATATGCAGTGTATCATTGAAAATACCTTATAATATAACGTAATATGCTGTGTATCATTGAAAATACCTTATAATATAACGTAATATGCTGTGTATCATTGAAAATACCTTATAATATAACCTAATATGCTGTGTATCATTGAAAATACCTTATAATATAACGTAATATGCAGTGTATCATTGAAAATACCTTATAATGTAACGTAATATGCAGTGCATCATTGAAAATACCTTATAATATAACGTAATATGCAGTGTATCATTGAAAATACTTTAGAATATATCGTAAATGTAGTGTATCATTGAAAATACCTTATAATATAACGTAATATGCAGTGTATCATTGAAAATACTTTAGAATATATCGTAAATGTAGTGTATCATTGAAAATACCTGATAATATAACGTAATATGCAGTGTATCATTGAAAATACCTTATAATATAACGTAATATGCAGTGTATCATTGAAAATACCTTATAATGTAACGTAATATGCAGTGCATCATTGAAAATACCTTATAATATAACGTACTATTTAGTGTATCATTGAAAATACCTTATAATATAACCTAATATGCAGTGTACCATTGAAAATACCTTATAATATAACGTACTATTTAGTGTATCATTGAAAATACCTTATAATATAACCTAATATGCAGTGTATCATTGAAAATACCTTATAATATAACGCAATATGCAGTGTATCATTGAAAATACCTTATAATATAACGCAATATGCAGTGTATCATTGAAAATACCTTATAATATAACGTAATATGCTGTCTATCACTGAAAATACCTTATAATATAACGTAATATGCAGTGTATCATTGAAAATACCTTATAATATAACGTAATATGCAGTGTATCATTGAAAATACTTTAGAATATATCGTAAATGTAGTGTATCATTGAAAATACATTATAATATAACGTAATATGTAGTGTATCATTGAAAATACCTGATAATATAACGTAATATGCAGTGTATCATTGAAAATACCTTATAATATAACCTAATATTCAGTGTATCATTGAAAATACCTTATAATATAACGCAATATGCAGTGTATCATTGAAAATACCTTATAATATAACGTAATATTCAGTGTATCACTGAAAATACCTTATAATATAACGTAATATGCAGTGTATCATTGAAAATACTTTAGAATATATCGTAAATGTAGTGTACCATTGAAAATACATTATAATATAACGTAATATGTAGTGTATCATTGAAAATACCTGATAATATAACGTAATATGCAGTGTATCATTGAAAATACCTTATAATATAACCTAATATTCAGTGTATCATTGAAAATACCTTATAATATAACGCAATATGCAGTGTATCATTGAAAATACCTTATAATATAACGTAATATTCAGTGTATCACTGAAAATACCTTATAATATAACGTAATATGCAGTGTATCATTGAAAATACTTTAGAATATATCGTAAATGTAGTGTACCATTGAAAATACCTTATAATATAACGCAATATGCAGTGTATCATTGAAAATACCATATAATATAACGTAATATCCAGTCTATCACTGAAAATACCTTATAATATAACGTAATATGCTGTGTATCATTGAAAATACCTTATAATATAACGTAATATGCTGTGTATCATTGAAAATACCTTATAATATAACGTAATATGCAGTGTATCATTGAAAATACCTTATAATGTAACGTAATATGCAGTGCATCATTGAAGATACCTTATAATATAACGTAATTTGCAGTGTATCATTGAGAATACCTTATATTATAACGTAATATGCTGTGTATCATTGAAAATACCTTATAATATAACGTAATATGCTGTGTATCATTGAAAATACCTTATAATATAACGTAATATGCAGTGTATCATTGAAAATACCTTATAATGTAACGTAATATGCAGTGCATCATTGAAGATACCTTATAATATAACGTAATTTGCAGTGTATCATTGAGAATACCTTATAATATAACGTAATATGCTGTCTATCACTGAAAATACCTTATAATATAACGTAATATGCAGTGTATCATTGAAAATACCTTATAATTTTATCGTAAATGTAGTGTATCATTGAAAATACCTTATAATATAACGTAATATCCAGTCTATCACTGAAAATACCTTATAATATAACGTAATATGCAGTGTATCATTGAAAATACCTTATAATATAACGTAATATGCAGTGTATCATTGAAAATACTTTAGAATATATCGTAAATGTAGTGTATCATTGAAAATACCTTATAATATAACGTAATATGCAGTGTATCATTGAAAATACCTTATAATATAACGTAATATGCTGTGTATCATTGAAAATACCTTATAATATAACGTAATATGCTGTGTATCATTGAAAATACCTTATAATATAACGTAATATGCTGTGTATCATTGAAAATACCTTATAATATAACGTAATATGCAGTGTATCATTGAAAATACCTTATAATGTAACGTAATATGCAGTGCATCATTGAAAATACCTTATAATATAACGTACTATTTAGTGTATCATTGAAAATACCTTATAATATAACCTAATATGCAGTGTACCATTGAAAATACCTTATAATATAACGCAATATGCAGTGTATCATTGAAAATACCTTATAATATAACGTAATATGCTGTGTATCATTGAAAATACCATATAATATAACGTAATATGCAGTGTCATTGAAAATACCTTATAATATAACGTTATATTCAGTGTATCACTGAAAATATACCTTATAATATAACGTAATATGCAGTGTATCATTGAAAATACTTTAGAATATATCGTAAATGTAGTGTATCATTGAAAATACCTTATAATATAACGTAATATGCAGTGTATCATTGAAAATACCTTATAATATAACGTAATATGCTGTGTATCATGAAAATACCTTATAATATAACGTAATATGCAGTGTATCATTGAAAATACCTTATAATGTAACGTAATATGCAGTGCATCATTGAAAATACCTTATAATATAACGTACTATTTAGTGTATCATTGAAAATACCTTATAATATAACCTAATATGCAGTGTACCATTGAAAATACCTTATAATATAACGCAATATGCAGTGTATCATTGAAAATACCTTATAATATAACGTAATATGCTGTCTATCACTGAAAATACCTTATAAAATAACGTAATATGCAGTGTATCATTGAAAATACTTTAGAATATATCGTAAATGTAGTGTATCATTGAAAATACCTTATAATATAACGTAATATGCTGTGTATCATTGAAATACCTGATAATATAACGTAATATGCAGTGTATCATTGAAAATACCTTATAATATAACGTAATATGCAGTAGTATCATTGAAAATACCTTATAATGTAACGTAATATGCAGTGCATCATTGAAAATACCTTATAATATAACGTACTATTTAGTGTATCATTGAAAATACCTTATAATATAACGTAATATGCAGTGTATCACTGAAAATACCTTATAATGTAACGTAATATGCAGTGCATCATTGAAAATACCTTATAATATAACGTACTATTTAGTGTATCATTGAAAATACCTTATAATATAACCTAATATGCAGTGTATCATTGAAAATACCTTATAATATAACGCAATATGCAGTGTATCATTGAAAATACCTTATAATATAACGCAATATGCAGTGTAACATTGAAATATAATATAACGTAATATCAGTCTATCACTGAAAATACCTTATAATATAACGTAATATGCAGTGTATCATTGAAAATACCTTATAATATAACGTAATATGCTGTGTATCATTGAAAATACCTTATAATATAACGCAATATGCAGTGTAACATTGAAATATAATATAACGTAATATCCAGTCTATCACTGAAAATACCTTATAATATAACGTAATATGCAGTGTATCATTGAAAATACCTTATAATATAACGTAATATGCTGTGTATCATTGAAAATACCTTATAATATAACGTAATATGCTGTGTATCATTGAAAATACCTTATAATGTAACGTAATATGCAGTGCATCATTGAAAATACCTTATAATATAACGTACTATTTAGTGTATCATTGAGAATACCTATAATATAACCTAATATGCAGTGTACCATTGAAAATACCTTATAATATAACGCAATATGCAGTGTATCATTGAAAATACCTTATAATAAACGTAATATGCTGTCTATCACTGAAAATACCTTATAATATAACGTAATATGCAGTGTATCATTGAAAATACTTTAGAATATATCGTAAATGTAGTGTATCATTGAAAATACCTTATAATATAACGTAATATGTAGTGTATCATTGAAAATACCTATAATATAACGTAATATGCAGTGTATCATTGAAAATACCTTATAATATAACCTAATATGCAGTGTATCATTGAAAATACCTTATAATATAACGTAATATGCAGTGTATCATTGAAAATACCTTATAATATAACGTAATATTCAGTGTATCACTGAAAATACCTTATAATATAACGTAATATGCAGTGTATCATTGAAAATACTTTAGAATATATCGTAAATGTAGTGTATCATTGAAAATACCTTATAATATAACGTAATATGCAGTGTATCATTGAAAATACTTTAGAATATATCGTAAATGTAGTGTATCATTGAAAATACCTGATAATATAACGTAATATGCAGTGTATCATTGAAAATACCTTATAATATAACGTACTATTTAGTGTATCATTGAAAATACCTTATAATATAACCTAATATGCAGTGTATCATTGAAAATACCTTATAATATAACGCAATATGCAGTGTATCATTGAAAATACCTTATAATATAACGCAATATGCAGTGTAACATTGAAATATAATATAACGTAATATCCAGTCTATCACTGAAAATACCTTATAATATAACGTAATATGCAGTGTATCATTGAAAATACCTTATAATATAACGTAATATGCTGTGTATCATTGAAAATACCTTATAATATAACGTAATATGCTGTGTATCATTGAAAATACCTTATAATATAACGTAATATGCTGTGTATCATTGAAAATACCTTATAATATAACGTAATATGCAGTGTATCATTGAAAATACCTTATAATGTAACGTAATATGCAGTGCATCATTGAAAATACCTTATAATATAACGTACTATTTAGTGTATCATTGAAAATACCTTATAATATAACTAATATGCAGTGTACCATTGAAAATACCTTATAATATAACGCAATATGCAGTGTATCATTGAAAATACCTTATAATATAACGTAATATGCTGTGTATCATTGAAAATACCATATAATATAACGTAATATGCAGTGTATCATTGAAAATACCTTATAATATAACGTAATATTCAGTGTATCACTGAAAATACCTTATAATATAACGTAATATGCAGTGTATCATTGAAAATACTTTAGAATATATCGTAAATGTAGTGTATCATTGAAAATACCTTATAATATAACGTAATATGCAGTGTATCATTGAAAATACCTTATAATAAACGTAATATGCTGTGTATCATTGAAAATACCTTATAATATAACGTAATATGCAGTGTATCATTGAAAATACCTTATAATGTAACGTAATATGCAGTGCATCATTGAAAATACATTATAATATAACGTACTATTTAGTGTATCATTGAAAATACCTTATAATATAACCTAATATGCAGTGTACCATTGAAAATACCTTATAATATAACGCAATATGCAGTGTATCATTGAAAATACCTTATAATATAACGTAATATGCTGTCTATCACTGAAAATACCTTATAATATAACGTAATATGCAGTGTATCATTGAAAATACTTTAGAATATATCGTAAATGTAGTGTATCATTGAAAATACCTTATAATATAACGTAATATGCTGTGTATCATTGAAAATACCTGATAATATAACGTAA